>CM021108.1:523238094-523366406 GCA_007115665.2 Sequoiadendron giganteum | reverse complement strand
TCTGTCACTTGTAACAACATATGATTTGGAGATTGAGTAGATGGATGTGAAGACATCATTTTTTCATGGTGATCTTTAAGAAGAAATTTAAATGTTCTAGCCTAAGCACTTTGTGAGAAAAGGTAAAGAAAATCTGGTTTGCAAGTTGGAAAAATCTCTATATGGTTTGAAACAATCACCTAAAATGTGGTACCATAAATTTTACATATTTTTTATCATTGAGATTTGTAAGATCAAAATTAGATCATTGTGTGTACTATAAGATTGAAAATGATCAGGTTCTTATTATTTCCCTTTATGTTGATGATATGTTGTTCATAGGAAATAGTAAGTTAATGATTTCTGATCTAAAATATCATTTGTTTGCAAAGTTCAAAATGGAAGATCTTGGTGTAGCTAGGTATATTATAGGGATGGAAATAAACATGGATAGAAAAAGCAGAAAGTTGTGGCTTAGCCAAGGTAAGTATATTAACACTATTCTAGAGAGATTTGGTATGGATGATTGCAAAAAGCTAGTTGTTCCAGTTTTGTAGGGAACAAAGTTATCTGTTGAAGATTGTCCAAAATATCCTACTAAGATGGAGGACATGACCAAAGTGCCTTATGCTAGTGCAATTGGAATTTTAATGTATGCAATGGTTTGTACAAGGCCAGATATTTCCCAAGCAGTGGGAGTTCTTAGCAGATTTATGGCGAATTTAGGAAGGACATATTGGGATGTTGTGAAAAGAGTGTTTAGATATTTGAGGGGCACTTCGGGATATGCTGTGTGTTACCATGGCAATTTGGTTGGGTCAAAGAAGACTCAAAACATTCATGGATATGTGGATTTGATTGGGTAGGGGACATTGATAGTAGAAGTTCCACCAATGGATATTGTTTCATGATGAATGGTGGTGTAGTTAGTTGGATGAGCAAGCGGTAGGCTGTAGTCACTTTATCTACTATAGAGGCTGAGTACATGGCAGCAACTCATGCCTATAAGGAATCTATTTGGCTTAGAAGGTTGTGTTCTGATATTGGTTTTTATGCAGGGAAAATTGTTATTTATTGTGACAGTTAGAGTGCTATTTGTCTGACAAAAATTCCAACTTTCCATGCCAAGATGAAACATATTGATGTACAATATCACTTTGTATGAGATATGGTGGAGGATGGAAAGGTCGGTTTAGATAAGGTGGATACTCTGAAGAATGTTGTTGATGCATTGACAAAGCTAGTAAGCATGAACAAGTTTAAATGGTGTGCAAGTTCAATGGGCCTTGGGGGGCAGAAGATTTGATGACTTTAGTTATTGAATGGGGTTCAATGAATTCTTCGTCAAGTGGGAGATTATTGAAAATATGTGCCTCAAACTCACTAGATGAAGTCCTATTATAGTTGTCGAGTAGAAAATTTTCTTGACTGTCCTATTGTAAGTCCTTACCTCCATACCACAGGTGACTATTCACTGAGGCATGGTAGCATGGTTACTACTATACTGCAAATCCTCTTATTGGTCACAACGGTTAAGCAGTGGAACCACGATACCATGAGGACATTCAAGACATGGTGTGGTCAAGCAGTTACCACCACACCACATAAGCTCTTCCCTTGGGATGTGGTGGCATGGTTACCACCATACCATAGGTGGTCATTGTGTGGGCGGTGGTGACGTGGTGAACCCTCACAGTCTTGCAGTTGAACAGTTCACCGCTATACCATGACATCAACCAATCTGTCAAGTGGTAAAGTGGTTACTACCTCACCATGGGCATTGTTCTGTTGGCCAACAATAGCAAGGTAAACCACCTCACTATGAGAGCTCATGGAGTGTGAAGTGGTAGCATGGTATGAAGAGAAAAAGCATAGATCTGTTGACTATTGAGCTGTAAGTCGTTTGCTGACTTGACAGAGGTCGTTTCGATTCCTGAGCAATTCGATGGTTGGAAGTTGAACTGAACTGGTTGCAAAGGAAAATGAATCAGTCAAGGAGTTTCTATATGTTGTAATAAGCAGGAACAGTGATGGGTTTGATGGTTTGTTAATTTGGAGTTTCTATGGTTCTGTGAATTTCATTGTATGTAGAGAGATAGCATTATAACAATGTGATATTTTGTACAAGAACAATCTAGAATTTTATGTTGTAGTGATTGTCATCTATGAAGGAGATTCTGTAACTTATATGTGTTTTGATTACTGTAATACAAGTGATCTTTCTTTTGTGTGGTGGGTTTTTCTCCCGTAAGGGTTTTCCCATGTAAATCTGGTGTCAATTTTGTTATGTGTTTATTTCTTTGTTTGGTTATTTTCTTTCATGTGTGTCTTAATGAATTGTAATTGTAAGCATTAAAAGGAATATCTCTCTTCTCCTCTGAGTCTTGGCATTAGGAAAAATTGTTCTGCAATCAAATTTTTCTTAACAATCTATTTGATTTCTTTGGCTTTTTATTTTACTCATCTTTCTTTCATAGTTCATCCTTATATCTCTAAATCTCAAGTCTTCAATATTTTGGGGCTGATTTTGAGTATGTGAAGGATGAGATGAATATTGGAAGGGGTGGGTGGGTGTAATTATATTGCACATGCTAGTTTTGAAAAGCTAGATAATTGAAACCAACAACATGATTATGCTAATATGGCTAATATGGAGGTATATAAGTGGGATTTTCATGATATGGTTGATGATATTCATATTGGCTATAAAAATTGACAATTTTACTTAGGTAAAAGCTGGAAAATGGAGTGAATAGATGATTTTGTATCATACTAGAAATTATTTTTTCTTGCAAAACCATTGAACAGAGTCTCCAAGTATACTTAAAACCTCTAAAAGTCTAGAAAAAATGTTGCATATACCAAACAACTACTTTAAACTTTGAAAACTACTCTAAAAATAAGTTTCAGAGTCCCACTGGGCATGCCAAAAATTTGTTGGCAATCAGGATTGCACCCTTAGCCAAGTTAGACTTCTTATTGCAACATGGAAACTCTCTCAGATTGTGGGTAATCTGTAATGAGAGTGAATCTCCAGAGTAGGTTAGTTCCCTTAGTAAATCACCTAATCTAAAAGACTTTCTGAGGAAAGGATTAGGAGGAGAACTGAAGAGAAATCCTAATACCTAAAGATGATTCACTAGAAAATTCAAAAAAATATTTTGATAACTTTACCCACAACAACCTCTCTAAACTTCAACTCTCACAATCTCACTCAACACATACAATCCAATAGTAATTTGTATTAAGGTTCATAAGATTGAACACAAAATACAACCTGAATTATATGAGACTCTCGCACATAGACTTACAATGAAAAGACAAAAAGGATTATTTATTTTGAATCATAATAAACATCTAATTGACACTACAAGAATGAAACAAGAAACTCAGAAGGAAAGCCCTGTTGTTTTATTGAAATGAAGGAGTATCAAGCTCAAAATATAAGTACATCAAATCTTTACAAGATTCTTTGAATGAGTAGGAGAGAAAGAGATGATAATATGAACTGATAAAAACATTTTTTTCTCCAATTATACTTCAGAGTGTCTCTAGGAATGAGAATAGAAAAAACAAGCTCAACTGCAACTCTAAATTATCAACTCTGATCCATTTTTGATCTCCCAAGAAAACCCTAAAAAATAGTGTCTAAAACTACTCCAAACTCCATGAGAAAAATAGAAACCTTCTATCTCTGAAAGGTTGATCCAAAGAGCCACAAAATCAGGTCCAAAGTGCTTAGAACTAAAATTGGAAAGTTGAATTTACTCATATTTTCCCAAATCCGCCCAAGTACTCAAACTCAAAAAAGGAAGGTTCGACGAGGACTCAAATGCACTGATAAATTGCATTTTTAAAATAATAAACATTAAGGTAATTTATAGAAACATTACCTTAATCATGTTTTACATCCTTTGTGAATAGTTCATAATTAGAAAATAGAAAGCTTCACCTTAGCCTTGATTTTTTATAATTTGACTCCAATTATTTTGATTTTGCAATAAAGATAAAGTTTTGAAACCTTGCAAAAACCAAAATAGTATGCTATGGATCCTAATATGATTGATTTTTCTATAAAAATCATAAAAAACTTAGGCACCTATCATATATTCCCACTCAAAGCTTGAAAGGGAAACTTAGGCATTCAATACTTAGGTGAAAAAATGTATCACAAAGGTATCGACTTGATTTTATACAAGGCATGAAATGAATTAAATTAAATGAAACCTAAGTTGATCGACATATAAATTCAAAGGAATTTAGTTTGACTTTTTATTTTTAATTAAATGTGACAAAAAGAGAAATTTGAATTAGGGCATAAGGAAAACCCTAACACAAAACCTAACACCATCCCTAATAATTCTCATCATTTGCATCAGCCAAGTTTGGAAGGAAGGATCTCTTCTCAAGCCACCATGGAAACTAGGGTTCGGAGGCTGGAGCGTCGCCATTTCAAGTTTCTTTCTTTTCCATTTTGTCAAATCTTCTTAGGAATTCGATGGTAAGATGTTTTTTCACCAATTTGAGGTACTTTGACTGCATTTTGAAGAATTTTTTGGGCCTCTAGGTCACATCCATGATATATTTTTGGATGAATTTTCTTTTCTCATTCTATGTTGATCTTCTATTTGTTATGGGGCCACCATGAGAGACTAGTTGCGAGTCTTGAAATCCATACACATGTGTGTTTTGAAGAACATCTCTTGAACAATGATGTGTAAGTTTTTATGCCTTTAAATCTATACATTTCCCTCATAAATAAGCTTGATTCAAGATCATTCAAACAAAATCAAGAACATCTTTTTCTCGCTATGGAAGGAATAGATGAGACTTTGTGTATTATTTTAATTTAGGCCATAGCCTCTCTCACTGAATTTTCATTTCTTTGAGTGTTCCAAAGCTTCAATAGGCTCGAATATTTTCCCATTATTATGTATTTGTGATTTAGTGATATAAACCCCAAGTGGGCTTACTCTTTGAGAAGAAATAACTTCTCTCAGGCCGCGACCATGAGAGTACAAACTAGGTTTCTTTCAAAATGATTAATGCAACTTGGGTCTCTCCCTTTCCTGAATATGGAACAAGAAAACATCTCTTATATTTTCCATGGATGAAAACAAAAGAAAATATCTCACTATGTAGGGTTGTAGCCTCTAAACATTTTTGGGTTCTCCATTTTTTGAATATGACGCAAATGCTTGTTTATTTTTCAAAACCCTTGTATCATCATGACATTTGTTCATTTGCATATTTGGAAATATTATTGCTCATTTTTTGAAAATCAATATGGTTCTATTCTCTTCAATGTGTGCATTTCTAACTTGTTTTGTTATGAATTTTATTTTTGAAATACAAACTGGGTATTTCTGCATTTGCATTTTTCTTTTGAAATTTGTTTATTTTGGCAACCCAAATCATCATTATTCAAAGCACTTTTATGAAGAAAACTCACTCCTTCAACAAAAACAAATAGCATTCCTTTAGTCTATACTTGAAATATCCCTGATGAGGACTACTATATCTTGTTTCTATTCTTATACGGAGCAGAGTTAATATTTTCTCTATTCATTCACACACATACGAATGTAATACAACATGCCACACCTGTAGCATAATGAAAACCTTACCCCTATTTTCTTTAATACAAAACTTCAAAAAGTGTGTATCAAGACAACACTTTTATTCACAAGCACAAATGTAAGCTTTCTTCCATGAATTCCATTTTCAAAGAATCCGAATATGTCATAATGTTGAAACAAATATTAGAATGTAGTGTTCTATATTGCTTCAATGATGTTGTTCCATGTGTAAAAAATTGTCTTCTTCAGAATGTGCATATTCAAACCTCTGATAATCTTAAAGTCTGTGTACTCTTCGTGCATTTTATCTCCTATTGAGAACAACTATAGTTGACATGAATATGATTCATAATGCATAGAAGATCTTGAAATATGTGAAATTTTTCATAATGTCTTAAGGCTACTCAAACTATTTCAATTGCCATTTTTATTGTGAACTTTGTTATGTATGCATTTTCACTATCACTTCATGAACATATACCCCTTTTGGTATCCCGCTTGTATGTAGAAACTTCTTGTAACACTTTATGTTTATGATGAAACCTTTTCTGGGAAAATAAATACTATAAACAACATAAATAGCAATTCCTACTTTACTACCCTATTAATGTGAACAATGCATACATGAAACATGGCAAAAATATAATGTTGTAAAAGAACTTGTTCATGACATACTTGCATGCAAAAAAAAATATCTAATGAAAGATGGTGCAATTAATTTATGTTCTATAGATTTTTGGACATTCAAGAAAGATTCTTTGCTCATGTGTGATGTTCACTTTCACTTGCATTTCTGAATAAACTATCATGAATGGGAAAGAACCAAATTTTCTCGTATTAATTTGTGAACTTCTCCTTTAGTTGAATATTTAATTTGAGCATTATGAATGTATTTCCTTTCTCAAACCCCTCTTCAAGTTAAGGGGTAGCATGTTGGGCTCAACCTTGTGGGAGCCCATTTTTGCACCACATGCTATAATGCATCCGAAAACGGATCAGCAACATGATTTCTCCTATACTTGCATAGTGAACAAACATGTTAGATAAAAAAATAGTGAAGCTCCATGCTCCTATGATGTTTTATTTTCAATTTTTCTTACATAATTTTGATGTTTATTCAACTATTCAATAAATTATAGGTAATGATCTATATTCCTGTTGATAGAGAACATAGTGATATTCATATCTGGAGCTCTAACAAACTTTTTCAACATGATGCAGGTTCATTCAAGATCAGGAGCAAGCAGGAGCAACAACAATAAAGACCCACTAAAGGCCCAAACTAGGCAATGATGGATATGTTTTTCATTATATGCTTCTTTCCTTTTATTAATCTTTAGTTGTATACTTCATTTCTTATGATGAATTGGTTCAGCTACTCCCATGGCTTGTGTGGGACACTTGATCTCTCTTTTATTTCCAATGAATATGAAAACAACATTGTATGCAATCTTGTTCAATTATATATATCTCTTTCTTGCAAAATAAATGAAACATTGTAAAGCATATGAATAATTTAATGATGGCTGAAAAAAATATGTTATATCTCATGTATTCTCTTTTATGTTGTTAAACACTAGAAGGCAAACTGAATGCTCTCTCTTAATTGAAAACACATTGCACAATGAAACTAGACTTTTCTTTTAAGCTCCAATATATACAATGGTTTAAGCAAATCAGAAATGAAATTGAAATCTTTCACCTTAAAAATGAACCTAATTTGTTTCAGCTCTACCAATTTGAGTTGTAGGTGAAAAATTGGTAACAAAAGGCTCACTAGTCTACCTTTGAATTCCTTTGGTATGCTCTTGTAAACTCTTGTATAAGTTCTCTTGATTTCTTATAAGTCTTAGGATTGATTGTTAGATGAAACTATGTGAATTAACCTTATATTTATACTAAATCTAAGAATTAACCTTGAAATTCAAATAATCCAAGCCAACATCAGATCTAGGATTGAAAATCATTAAAATACTACCACAATTAAATTCAAAAAGGGGTGTCTTATGTGAGGAGGACCCATTTTCCACTAAAGGTGAATAGGTTCTAGCACAACTTTCTATGACCATGCTTTGGGGGGATGAAATAACATCAAAAACCCATTTTAAAAGTGCCAAGAAAGGGGCATCCTATGTGGAGAGGACCCATTTTCCACTAAAGGAAAATGGTTTCTAAGAGCTTTTTCTAGGACCTCAAAATTTCCAAATTAAATGTCATGCAATATAATTATTGGGTGTTAGGATAAATCCTTAAATAAGAGGGCTTGAATATGAATTAAAGGGTCAATTAAGCTAAATTAACCACAATTGATTAATGAAACCCTAGATAAGTGTGAAAGTGTAATAGAACACTTTACAACACCCCGAGTAAGGTACCATTTAATTCCATTTTGTTTAAAAGGGCCCTAGATTCAATGTGAATGTGTACAACACATTGAAACACTAAATAAAGTTATTATTAGGTTAATTTTATATCAATTATTCCCAAATTAAGTGAGAAAAGGAAAAAAAAATTGACACTACAATTTGCCCCCACTTTAGTGAGAGTTTTCCCCCATGACAAACTCTCACTAAAGTAAACATTCAAGACAAATAAGTATGCAACAATAACAAAGGTAAATAGTAATATCCTATCAAAGGCCAAGAGAAATAAAGAAAAACAAAGGAATGAGGACAACCATTCCAACACACTATGAAATAGGGTTGTTTGTCTGTAACATATGTTGCTTACTCTAGGGTAGTGGAACCTTAGTGTGCCCACTAGGTGAGTTGTCCCAACATGTGTGCTAACTCTAGGGTAGTGGAACCTTAGTATATCCACTAGGTGAGTTATACCAATCGTGTATGCTCACTCTAGGGTAGTGGAACCTTAGACTATCCACTAGGTGAGTTATCCCAATGAGTTGGACAACCATACTGAAGTTATCCTCCTAAAAAAATCGATAAGGCACCACAATGTAATGATTTTTGTATGTTTTTGAATGTCATGTCTATATGTTTTTGTTAAAGGGTATTTTTCTTTGTTCATGTAAGGTTTTATTCTTATGAAACATCGTGCCTAATGTCTCTAAGAGAGGACAAGTCAAAGAGTATCAGATCACCACTTATGGGATGACTCTCACTTCACATCATGCCACTAAGGTGTTGAACAATGGGGAAAACTGAGAGGGGTGGTGAATTAGTTATCACAAAACACTTTTTCTTTTTGTAATTAATTCAGAGCAATCTTAAACCAATCATATATTAATTCAAACAAATATGAACTTACAAGAACTAAACAACACTATACATATTGAACACTAGAATTTATGTGGAAAACCAAGATGGGAAAAACCATGGAGAATGCTAATTATCAATTATAAAGAATTGATTAAGGTGATTTATAAAAGGGCTCACTGACAAAATTCTCACTACAAGTATGGCTCACTATCGATGGGCTAAATGCTCAAATAATACAATAATCACTGATTACAAAATAGACAAAACATTAACTAATGAAATTAAATCTACATATGCATGAATTCAGTTCTGGTTAAGAACATAATATCTGACTGCAATAGATCCGGTGAAGAATATTCTACACACCTTCTTTTCACAACCTTTGCAATATAGATTGCTTATTCCTGACAGTTTCCTTCACTTCCTTCTCTTTTTATTGTTGCACAATCCTTCACTCTGTTATCACTATTCACACATACCACATTTCTTGTTCGGATACACACAAAGATGTTTTACATACATATATATATACTCAAAGAACAAAATGAGTCAGCCTAGAAAATTATGTTAGCTTGAAGAACAACCTTGAAATATTTAATAAGGCTTGGCATGCTATCACCATAACCAAAAGATAGTTTGTACATATATATCTTCTTACCATGTTACACCAAGACCCATAAATAGTTCATACATAAGATAATTTCATCACTTAGCATAATTACCAAAATGAGACATATTTTGGATTCATTAGGAATGCCACAACCAAGATCAAATCTTGATCAACATCAATTGATAGGAATTCCACAACCAAGACCAAATCTTGATCAACATTAATTTTAGTATCAATCAGAGGAATGTAATTAGACATACCAAAACCTATAACATGCTACATGAATGTCTGGATAGAAAGGATACCCAAAATAAGATTTAGGCATAACACTCAACATAAAAAGATTAGTCTTCATTATTCTACATTAATTGTCTTCCACATGTGTCCCAAAAAGAATTACTACCATATCTGGATCAAGGATAAAACCCATGCTATGCAACATCATAACATGCAATAGGATAGATCATTTATGTATATCATCTGGAGAACAACATTCTAGATCCTAGGTTTTGAAATCAATGACAAAAATGCCACATCAATAACTTTTCAACAATCTCTCCCTTTGGCATTGATGGAAAAACAACAAAAACTCAAAAATACAAAAACTCCAAGTACTCCCCCTTTTCCAAGCAATTTCTTTTTGTTTTTGTCTTTCTCTTCCTTTTCTCCCCCTTTTTGCCATCAAAAGAAAAGGGCCAAAAAAGAACATTATGAAAGTCAAGCAAAAATAACACTTTTCACATGAAAATGTTTCTTGTACCTTTCTCTCACAATTGGAATAATCTTCTTCCAAGCTTGCACTACAAAAACCATCATGACACACACACTTTCATATAGAACCAAAATCCCAAATAAATATGACTAGTCTAGAGATAGGAAATGTCGTTCACAATCCTAAGCATCCAAAATTATCCAAGAGAGATGATCCAATCGGACCTCAACAATTTTTTTAACCAATCAAAAAAATTTAACCACATCTTCCCTTTCTCTTTGAGTAGACAATAACTCAGCTTGCATCTCACCAACTCTTATTCTTTGTATTAAATCTTTATCCTTGAAGAATTCAAAACAATTCCAAATATGATTCAATAGCTTCAATTTTGCTTCTAAATTTATCAACAGTAGTAGGCCACCGAAGACAATATTTGTAGATGTATGACATCTACTTAAGACATTCTCTTATCTTACCAATGTTTTTGAATAAATTTTTTCTACCTATGTCACACCTTATTTCAATCATAGCTTGGAATTTATTGCCTTCATAATTTTCCTACAACAATCTTTCTTCAACAACTTCTACTAGATCATCTGATAATGAGTCAGAAATAGTAGAAATAATAACACCCTTTTTGAGAAGATAATCAACCAAGGCATCTTAAATTCTAGGGCTACTAATCAGAGAGAAGGCATTCCACATTTAACCAATATTTTTCATATCACCCTTATCTAATACTGAACAAACTTCATATGTATTAGGCAAAGACTCTTTTTCCTTTTCCTTCTCTTTAGAGATAGCGATGATATCCTTTGAGTTGATTTTCTTCCTTTTAGGTTTCGGAGGGGAACCACCAATGAAAACCTCTAACTCCCTCTTACTAGAGGAGGAACCCTCGTCAAACTGACTAATAGGAATAGCACTAGACACTATCACATCAGTGCACAAATTCATCTACAAGGATGAGAAATAAACTTTGCATGTGTTTGCTTTATCTTCCAGACATTCCAAATATTTGTAAACTTGTTTTCTGATAGAGATGTTGGACTTCCACTTAACATTCTCCTTTGATGGTAACTAATTAAGAAATTAGAACACTAAAAACATGAGAAAATACCCAAACCAAAAGGGGTAACTCTCAAACAAAGATATTCTAACATTCTCAATAAGGTTTTCCAATATCAAACTACACAATTCAAACTGTTGATTTTCCTTCACCATCATATGTGCAAGATATACAACAATATTAGATGTAGAATCTTCATGATTTTGGAAATAGATTTTGTATGAGATACCATAATCAACATACCTTAATGTAGTATCAGAAATGGTATTTATCATTAGAGCTCGAGGATATTTCTCGATACTAGTAAGTTCCTACATGACTCTATATTTCACTATTTTCTTCCCAAGTAGGTCACCGACTCTACACAACCTAGTGATAGCTTCAATTGCTTCCTTAGATATTGGATAGGGTTTGTCCAAAATGATGTTCCCATCCTTAAGTCAACTCAATAGGAACAAGATAGACTCTTTGTCAACAAACCAAGGTAATTCTCTCCATAAATCCATACCTAGGGCACATACATTGTGCAACTCATCAACCTTCAACCTTAGCTCCATTTCGTTCAACTTCTAATGATAAAATTCATCCAAATCAACTCCCTTTAGCTTTAGTGGAATACTGCCATTGGATTCGTTGGTAATCAAGATAGATTCCATCATCATGATTTGCTTCTTCAATCTTCTATCACTTAATGAAAACCTCTTCTTCTTCTTTGCAAACTATGAGAAATGATTTGAAACTCCATATTTTATCCTTAATTTCTCATGATGACTTCACTACCAAAATGCGCATCAATGATGCTAGGAATTGTAGTTTTCTTTTCAATCCACCGAAATAAGCTTCATCATGCAACATAACTTGAATCCATCTTAGTCATGCCAATAACACATCAATCTTAATATTAGGATATGCATTGGAAAACTCCCCCTAAGCCAAGGAAGTAGGCTTAGATTCTGGAAGAGCTAGTATCGAAATCTAGTACCATAGAAGGGTTGTCCACATTTGTTTCCTTTTTCTTCAAAATGGTGATGGCCTTCTTCAAAGATTCATTTGATTCTACAACCTCCTTTTTGCTTTCAAAATTTTTCAGAGCAACATATCTGCATGTGTTAGCATAATTTCTAGATTGATTGCACTTGTAACATCTTTTCCTTGACCTATCCAAGTGAATCCTAGATCTACACTAATTAGCTTTATGACCATAATCATGGCATAAGTAGCAATAACCATGAAAGAGATTATTCATTCCATTCCCTCTAGCTGGATTAGATAATTGACTTCTACACTAACTTTCTTTGTGACCAAACTTGTGACAATTAAAGCATTGAATACTCGGTTCCATCTTGCTTGTACACTCTACAACCTTATGCCCAAAAATTTTGCATATAAAAAAATGACAATTAAATGATAAGTACCATTGATAATTTGGTTGCCTCACCAAATGTCTTTTTGTAGATGTTTTATAGTTCTATACCTTGCTTGTTACACTAGATCTTTCTTTAGCTTCAACTACATTGTCTTTACCCTTAGCATTTTGATTTGAGTTTTCACCCAAGAAGCCAAGTTCCTCCTTATCCTGGTGGCATTTCTGTAGGGACAAAAGTTGATCTAGAATCATGATTCCTTCACATATTCTAGCTTCTAATTTCAGCCTTCTTAACTCTTGATCTAACTTCTCATTTTCTTCTACTTTCCATTTGATGGTATCCTTGATATTTTCTTTAGTCTTCTTCCATTCATCCATTTTTTGTTTGATAGTATCTTTGAGATTTTCTTCAAAGTTCTTCCATTCTTCCATTTTCTATTCGATGGTGTCCTTGAGACTTTATTTTGTCATCTTGTATTCATCCAACTAAAGCTTTAGATTTACAACACTTTCCTTTGACTCATTTAATTCCTCACTGACCTCTCTGTGTCTTGCTTTGAATTTCCATTTTTTCTCCCTTAGCTTTGAGATGCAAGCATTTACCTCCTTGATGTTTTCTTTCAATTCCTCATTTTCAGATTTTGTACTTTCCATATCACTTAATATTTTTAGTTCTTCTTTAAAGTAATAATCTCATGCGATTTTTTCAAACTACCAAGATCTCCCTCAAGTGGTTAGGCTCTATTTGTAAGGGACCAAGCTCTAATACCAATTGTTAAATAGTTTGGATAACTGAGAGGGGGTGAAAAATTTATCACAAAACACTTTTCCTTTCTTTAATTAATCTAGAGCAATATTAAACCAATCATATATTAATTCAAACATATATAAACATGCAAGCACTAAACAACACCATGCACAATGAAAACCAGAATTTACATAGAAAACCAAGATGGGAAAAATGATGGAGAATTATAATTCTCAATTATAAAGTTATGGTTAAGGTGACACTGGTTAAGGTTATTTTTACAAGGGCTCACTACCAATATTCTCACTATAGGTAAGGCTCACTATCAGTGGGCTCACTGCCTAAATAATACAAAAATAACTTATTACAAAATAGAAAAACCATGAACTGATGAAGTTGCATCTACATATGCATGAATTCAGTTCTAGTTAAGAGCACAATATCTAACTGCAACAGATCTGGAAAAGAATCTTCAACACACCTTCCTTTCACAACATTTGCAATATAGATTACTTCTTCTTGATAGTTGCCTTCACTTTCTTCTTTGTTTCTTGTCACACAATCCTTCCCTCTCTTATCACTATTTGCACATACCACACTTCTTGTTCGGATACACACAAAGATGTTCTACATACATATATTTATACTCAGAGAACAAAATGAGTCAGCCTAGAAAAACATGTTGGCTTGAAGAACAACCTTGAAATATTCAATAAGGCTTGGGACACTAGCAACGAACCCAAAAGATAGGTCGCACCAAAATCTCTTCTTACCACATTACACTTGGACCCATAAATAGGTCTTACATAAGATATTTTCATCACTTAGCATAATTACCAAAATGAGATATATTCTAGATTTGATAGGAACACCACAACCAAGACCAAATCTTGATCAACATCAATTGATAGTAACACCACAAGCAAGAACAAATCTTGATCAACATCAATTTCAGTATCAACTAGAGGAATGCAATTAGACATACCAAAACTTGTAACATGATACATGAATGTTCGGATAGAAAGGATAATCGAAATAAGCTTTAGACACAACAACCAACATAAAAAAGATTAGACTTCATTATTCTACATTAATTGTCTTCCATAGATGTCTGAAAAAGAAGTACTACCATATCTGGATCAAGGATAACACCCATACTATGCAACATCATAGGATACGATAGAATAGATCATTTATGTATATCATCTAGAGCACAAACTTTTGTATCCTAGGGTTTGACATCAATGACAACAATGCCACATCAATAACTTCTCAACAATCTCCCCCTTTGGCATTGATGGAAAAACAAAAATAAATAAAAAATACAATAACTGCAAAAACTCCAAGTACTCCCCCTTTGCCAGGCAATCTCTCTTTTTTTTGTTCTTTTCATTTTCTCGCCATTTTTTCCATCAAAGGAAAAGGGCCAAACAAGAAAATTTAGAAAGTTAAGTAAAAATAACACTTTTCACATGAAAATTTTTCTTGTATCTTTCTCTCAAAAATGGGACAATCTTCTTCCAAGCTTGTACTGCAAAAACCATCGTAACACACACACACTTTATTTTAGAACCAAAATCCCAAATGAATATGACTAGTTCAGAGATAGGCACTGCCATTCACAATCCTGTGCATCATAAAGTATCCTGAAGAGATGATCCAATCAAACCTCAAAAATTTCTTTGACCAACTAGAAATTTTTAGCCACATCTTCCCTTTGTGTCTAAGTGGAAAATAACTCAACTTGCAGCTCACCAACTCTTATTCTTTATTTTCCATCTTTACCCTTGAAGAAGTCAAAACACTTCCCAATATAATTCAATTCAGATTCAATAGCTTCAATTATGCTTCTAAAATTATCAACAGTAGCAGGCCACTAGAGATAGTATTTGTAGATGTCAAACATCTCCTTAAGAAATTCTCTTGTCTCAACAATTTGTTTGAATAACTTTTGTTTACCTGTGCCACACCTTCTTTCAGTCATAGCTTGGAATTTTTCGCCTTTAAATTTTTCCTGCAACAATATTTTTTCAACAAGTTCTACTAGATCATCCAATAATGAATCAGAAATGACAAAAATAGTAACACCCTTTTTGAGAAGATAATCAACCAAGGCATCTTCAATTCTAGTCCTATATACTAGAGATCAGGCATTCTACATTTCACCAATCTTTCTCATATCACTGTCATCTAATATTGAATGAACTTCATCTGTATCAGGCATAGAGTCTTCTTCCTTATCATTCTCTTCTAAAAATAGCGATGATATCCTTTGAGTTGATTTTCTTCCTTTTAGGTAGAGGGGAACCACCAATGATAGCCTCTAACTCGCTCTTACTAGAGGATGAACCCTCCTTAACCTATCTAATAGACACAACACTAGACACTATCACACTAGAGCATAAATTCATCTACAAGGATGGGAAATAAATTTTGCATGCATTTTTTTTATCTTCCAAAAATTGCAAATATCTATAAACTTATTTTCTAATAGGGATGTCAAACTTCCACTTAACATTCTCCTTTGATGGTAGCGAATTTAGAAAGTAGAACAATAAACACATGAGTAGAGAACTATTGTGCATTTTTTGTACACACGCCCTGCTGAAGGTAGGACCCCATTTTTTTGCTTTTTCCTTGCTCCTGCTAACTTGGTCCTTGCTCGCTTGCTTCACATTTTCCTTCATTTTTGAAATTGGGGACAAGTTGCCTACGGATTTTGGATATTTTCATGATGCCTAAGTGAAATTCCAAGGTTTTGATTAGTTTCAGGAAGTTGTGGAAATTTCTCTACGGGTCGTCATCCACAAGATTTCCTTTGTGGTTCACCATCCCTCCATCACCATCCATGGGAATTCCTTTGTTGGTTGCCATCCCTCTATCACTATCTACAAGAATCCCTTTGTAGTTCACCATCCATGGGTTTTTGTGTGCCCAATGTCATTTTAATGGGCGGTGAACCCTCCGACTTCCCCCTTCCAAATCTCTGCATTTCCAAGAAGGGTGCAAACTTCAATTTTTCATCATCTAGGGCCCATAAAATGAGTGTTTCCACATGCCTAAATGGGTTTGCATCAAATTTTCCATGTTTTTAGACATTGTGTAAATTTCATTATAGAAGTTAGCTCATGGATGTCCATCTTTGGAAGTCTATTTAAGCAATGTCATTGTAAAGGGTGGCGGTCCCTCCGGCTTTCACATTCCAAATTTGTACTTTTTTAAAAATGAGTAAAATCTTAAGGAAATATGTCTTGGCACTCTTTCTACCCCTTTTCCCATGTGCTAAAATTGAAAAATCCCAAATTTACTAAGTTTTGTGAAGTTGCCAGAAATTCTTTGCGAGTCAATGTCCCTCCATCACCGTCTATTGGAATTCATTTGTAGGTTGTTGTCCCTTCATTTTTGTCTGTGGGAATTCCTTTGTGAGTTTTCATCCCTTCATTTTCATGTGTGGGAATTCCTTTTTGGGTCGCCATTCCTCCATTTCCATCTACGGGTAATCCTCTATAGGTCATCTTCCCTTCATTATCGTCCCTAGGAATTCCTTTATGGGTCTCCATCCCTTCGTCATTTTCCATGTGAATTCCTTTGTGGGTTGCCATGTGTGGGCTGCCCCTCCTCCATTGTCATCCCCTTACATCCAAGGCCCACTTCCTTTTATGCTATAGATCCCACAAGGGTGGTTTCCCTTTGCTCTTTTGAAGCTCGTCTGGGAAAAGCTTAAGTCTATGGGCTCACTAGGGGTATGCCTAAGCGGACTGCTTCCTGTGGACCACCATCCCTCCAATGTCGTTCCTAATGGTAAACATATGATGGTGGCGTGATAGCTCCCTCCCACGTCTCATAAACTGGTCAAACTTTTGCACATATCCCTTAACGTTTGAGGCACCTGCGGGTCCCGTAGTGTGGACTTATGCCTGCAGGTTGTTGTGCTCTAAATTCCATTGCTTAACGACAGAGACTCCAAACATCCTTTGACCTTCCTAAACCAACATTCCTTAGACCTAAAAATTCATGAAGCTTAATATGGTAAGTTAAAGTGCCTTACAATTTATTTTTGCACGTGCCAAAGTGCCTCACATGGAATTTGATCACCAAGTTCACTAGGCAGAACTTTTTTTGTGGGTGGCTTCCTATAGGTCTTTGTGGCATCGGTGCCATCCTACTCCCAGCCTCTCTGAACAACTTCCAACCCAGGGGAAACCTACACCCCTAAATCTACATTTATGTTTATGGTCCAAATGAGCTCCAAATATGGAATAATGATGAATATTATGATCTTTTAATGATGCATGGATTTGACTAACATTTTCCTTGATTTACGTATGAAAGCACTTACTGCACTTTGTGTATGAAATATTTATGGAACCTACTGCAAGTTCATCAAGGAGGCCAATTGAAGAAGTTGAGTAAGGAAGGAGCACATTTCTCCAGTCACCATTCATTGTATGCTCGCCTCTCCTCCTAGAACCCATCAATAGAACTAGTATTAGAAGAAGGCCTGTGCCAAGGAAGTTAGTGACAATACTACAAAGGGTGGCTTTGAAGGGAGTGAGAAGGATCTATTTTATCTTTCATCAAATGATCATGATCTGTTAGGATCTATCCACTTGGAATTAGGAGCAACACATCTGCTTCTCAATAACATTAATCAGAAAAAGGATACACTTGATTAGCTGAAAGGATGCAAAAAACACATTAGATAGGGGGAATCCTTCAACTATTTTCAACCACAATAAAGGAGAAAGCTAGAGGACAAAATAGCTACAACAAGTAAAAGAAAAAATAGGCTGCAAGACAAAATAAGGAAGAGGAAAAAATAGTCTATTTTAAAATCGGGGGTAGGTGAAACCCTAACTTGTATTGAATCTAGGCCACACAATGTAAATTAATCCTATCCATTCATTGTCCTTTTGGAAAACTATAAATAGGGGCTTTCTCCTCATTTGTAAGTGGTTGGAGAACTGGTGGAAAGGGCATTTTGTAGCAATAGAGAGAAGAATTGCATTGTTTTATGGGTGTTTCTTTTGAGTTTGTTCATTATGCATGCATGGTTCAACTTCTTGGTACGGTCATGATAGGAGGGTCCTCAAAGAGAATAGTCTGGACCATGTAGCAAGAGTTACACAATAGAAGACACTCAAAATATGGAGGAAAATGCAGATTTAAACAATCTTATTATCAAAAAATTCGATTACATATAGCCGCGAACATCCGGGTTTATAGATTGGGCTCATAGGCCTAATACAACATGCTCAAAATATAGTATTCCTACATGATGCTTAATGTGAGCTGAAATCTTATAGATTGAATCCCATATTCCCTCTAACTTTCCATCCTAATGATCTATTACAATTATTTATATCACATCTAAGATCTTGAATCATCCACTTTGGTCAAGGATCACTACAATCTCTGATGAAGGAAATGTAACATGCATGAAATAGGTCAGCCTTCAATTTGAATTTCTCCTTGGCAAGCAAATATGATGAAGTGCAGACCTAAATTAAGGTCGAAGACACTCCACTAAATAATTTGAAACACAATGCAAGGATCTGCAGGTTACAAAAAGGATCCACAAGAGATCAAATTAGTTGTTAGGATTGAAACTATTTTGGTGCTTTGTTCTAGAAACTCACTTAATTCGAAAGCGATAACTTGTCAAAAAAATATCCAATCATGCAAAAATATTGGAATAAGGAAAATGAACATGTCCACGATGAAAACAAAGATCCACAGTAGCTGGTGAGAAATTATGATGACATATTGAATCTACCAACTTGAGCTAGACAAGAACAAAACTGAAAGAAAATATTTTTTGTTGATGCAGGATCACAAAGAACCAAGGATGCTCCTGCATCAGACATCCGGGGTTATTTGAAAAGTGAGTCCCTCAATTTTTTGGGGCTAAAGGAAAACCGATACGGTCTACCTCATCCTAAGAAATCCAAGAAGAATCCTCCACTTGTCTGCCTTTCCACTTCACAAGATATTCTTTGTACTAGCTTCCACGCATTTTCCTCCCATCTCTGATATCCAAAATATTTTCTATCTCATCTGATTGTTGTTTAGGAAACTATTTTCTCAATTTTGCTTCATGGTACTGATGTAGATCTACAATTTTGAATATAGGTGATATACCCATGCCATCTAGTAACTCTACTTCATATGCATTTCCTAAATCAAATTTCTTCAAAATCTTACAGGGTCCAAACTTCCTCATCTTGAGCTTATTGTATGTGCCAACTGGAAATCTTTCCTTCCTCAAATGCACCATCACTTCATCTCCAACTTTGAACTCCTTTTGTGTCCTCTTTTCATCTGCTCACTCCTTATACTTTCGGTTCATATCTTCTAATTGTTGTTTTACTTGAGTATGCACTTTCTTCATATGTTCTGCAAATTCCTCTACTTTTGCACTCCTCTTATCTTCCTTGCCGATGTCTCGCAACTTTGATATACCTCTAGGGTGAACTCTAGTAACAATCTCAAAAGGTGTCTTTCTGGTACTCTTGTTTAATGAATTATTGTAAGAAAAATCTGCTTGTGCAAGGACTAAATCCCAACTTCCAATCTTCTCCCCAACCAAACATCTCAGAAAATTCCCCAAACTCCTATTTACTACTTCTATCTATCCATCATTCTATGGGTAAAAATTAGAACTAAACTTTAAATCTATCTTTAACTTCTTGCAAAGTGTCCTCCAAAAGTAAACCACAAATTTGGTATCTTTGTCTGAAACAATACTCCTAGGTAATCCATTCTATTTGACTACTTGAAAAAAAAGTCTTCTACATGTACTGCATCTGTTGTCTTCTTACAAGGTATGAAATGTAACATTTTAAAAAATCTATCTACCACCACAAATATATAATCATTACCTCTTTGTGTCTTCAGTAAAACAAGTATGAAATCCATGTTGATATCCTCCCAAGGTCTCTCTGGAACTGTCAAAGGTTTATACAATCCAACATTCTGACTACTCCCTTTAACAACTTGAAAAACTCTACAACTCTGCACAAATTTCCTAACATCCTTATGAATCTATGACCAAAATTAATTCTCACTTACCAATGCTACTGTCTTATCAATCCCAAAGTGTCCCACCAATCCTCCACTATGTTTTTCTTTCACCAAAATATCCCTCATTAAACTCCAAGGTATACACAACTAATTCCCTCTAAACAACATATCCTCCTAAATGAAATAATCTAACCACTAACTCCTATCCTCCAATACTAGTTCTTTACAAGCTCTCTAAGGTTCTCCAAAATCTGGGTCTTCCTTATACACATTCTTAAATTCATCAAAGCCTAATACCTCTACTCTCAATTCTTCCAAAAAGTTCCTTCTCCTACTCAAAGCATCAACGAATCTATTTGAATTTCTACTCCTATGTTTCAAAACAAAAGTATAACTCTGCAAAAATTCCACCCATCTCATGTGTCTCCGATTCAACTTACCTTGACTGTTAAAATACTACAATGCCTGATGATCTATATACAAGAAAAATTCCTTAAGCAACAAGTAATGTCTCCACTTCTTCAAGGATTGAACTATGGCATAAAAATCCTGGTCATACATTGAATACCTTGTCCTATCATCATTCAATTTCTCATTGAAATAAGCTATTGGTCTTCCTTCTTGACTTAATACTACTCCAATTGCATTTCCACTTGCATCACAGTCTACCTGAAATACCTTATTAAAGTCTGGTAAAGCCAACATAGGCTGCTCAGCCACCTTTTGTTTCAACAACTCAAAATTCCAGTCCACTCCAAATGTTTACCTAAAATCTTTCTTATCTCCTCTCATTGTTTTTGTCATAGGACTGCAAATAGAACTGAAACTCCTAATGAACTTTTGGTAGAATCTAGCCAATCCATGAAATGATCTTACATCTCCAATGCTTTCTGGTGTAGGCCATTCAACAATTTCTCTTACCTTCTTAGGATCCATCTCCAATCCATCAATAGATATCACAAATCCCACATATAGAAATTATTTCTTCATGAAACTACAGTTCTTAATGTTTATCAACAACTTCTCTTCTCTCAACCTCTACAAAAATTTTCTTATATGCAATAATTTTCTTCTCTAGTCTTACTAAAAATCAAGATGCCATCTAAATAGACAATCACAAACCTACCCAAGAATTTCTTCAATACCTCATTAATCAGCCTCATGAAAGTACTTGGTGCATTTGTTAGTCCAAAAGGAATCACCAACCACTCATACAATCCTTCATTTGTCTTGAATCTTGTCTTCCACTCACCCCCTTCTCTAATTCTAATATGATGATATTCACTCTTCAAATCTATCTTTGTAAAGTATTTAGCTCCAATAAAACAATCCATAATGTCATCTATCTAGGATAAAAGAAATCTATACTTCACTATAATTTTTTTTATGGCTCTAGAGTCTATACACATCCTCCATTCTCCATCCTTCTTAGGTGCTAGCACAACAAGTACTGCACAAGGACTTAAGCTTTCTCTAATCAAACCATTCCTCAACAAATTTTTCACTTGTGTATTCAATTCTTTATTCTCTACTGATGTCATCCAATGTGCTGCTTTATTAGACAAACTAGCTCCAGGAATCAGATCCATCAAGTACATTATCCGAAATGATAGTTTCATATTCTTCCAGCAACTCCTTTATCTCCTCTATTTATTCTTCTATATCCTTCAATTCTGTAGCCTTCTTAGTAACCAAGGCATAACACATGTTCTCATGTCTTAGTCTATCCATAAATATCCTTCCATTAACCAAAAAAATTCTAGCACTCATGCAAACCTCAACTTTAGGAACATCCTCCAAGGGAAACAAAGTCTGCTTCATCCCATTAGCAACAATGGTATATGTGTTCTTCTTTCCATTGTGAATAGCCTGTCTATAATATTGCCAAGGCCTTCCCAACAAAACATGGAATACAACCATAGTCATGATATCACACAAAACTTTATCATGATACTTTCCTATCTTCAATTTCACCAAACATTGTTCACTTACCAATATCTTATGCTCATCTTGGATCCATGCTATCTGATAGGGCTTCGAGTGTTTTAATATTTTCAGCTTCAATTTGATCACCATTTCTTCAAAAACTAGGTTCTTGGAGCTTCCACTGTTAATGATCACTCTGCAACATTTTCTAGCTACCTTGCACCTGGTTCGAAACAAGTTCTTTCTCTACAATGGTTCTTGCTCCATCTAACTTTGACACAATACTCTTTTGTTCACCAACACTTCTCCCTCTTCTAGTTTATTAGATGATCCAACATGATCCTCCTTAGCAAAGGTTGTTCTTCTACAATTCTCTATCTTTTTGCTTGTCTCTCCCTGATTACATTCAAATTCTCTATTTCCTTCTCCACCACACTTAAAACAAGTTCCCCTAAATACTCTTTTCTACTATTCTCTATCACCTTTTCTATAGCCCTCATTCCGATAACCACCATATCCTCCTCTTTGGTAAGAGTTTCCATCATCTCTACGGTATGGATTATCATTCTTACTGACTTCCTTATCTTTATTCTTATTTGCAAAAGAGCCTCTTCCTCCTCTAGTAAAAATTCTTCCTCTCTGAAATCTTCCACCTCTTCCTCTTTGTCTCTGCTTGTGCCTTTTATTTAGCTTCTCTTATGCTTTTAGGGCACATTCATATGCCTCCTCCAAACTCATCAACTTGATCAAACTAATCTCATACTATATAGATAACCTCAAGCCATTCACATATCTGACTACTTGCTTAGTCTCATCCTCTGAATGTCTGGATCTGATATTCAACTTGTAGAACTCCTCGGTATATTATGTCACACTTGACTCCTACTTCAAATTCTGCAACTTTTGGAACAAACTGATCTGATAGTATGCAGGCATAAATTTTGTCTTTAACTTATTCACCATCTGATCCCATGATTTTATCTTCTTCTTTCCTCTCCTTTTCCTATCTATCTAAAAATGTTCCCACCAAAGGGATGCATGTACTTTCAACTTTGTATAAGTAAATATCACCTTCTTGTCTTCGACGGTACCTCCATAATCAAAATACTTCTCCATCTCCATTATCCAATCAAGCAACTCATCTGAATCCAACTTACCATTATAATCTAATGGATTAAAATGTGGTTTAGTATATACTCTAGTTAGGGCTCTTATGAACCTCTCTTCTCCCTGATCAAGATGAGGTTGATCTTCTCTTTCCCTTTCTTCATGTTCTTCTACCTCTTCATCACTCACATCATCAATTGTTCAACCTCTCCTCTAAGCCATTTCATTTTCTTCTAATCTAGTAGCAATTCATCTCAATGTCTCCATTATAGTTGGGTTTGGATTTCCATGCACTCCATTTCCTCTACAATTTATTCTTCCCGCCATCTTTACATAAGTCCTCTATAGCTGCACATCAGATCCTCAGTTTTCCACCCCATAATAAATCTTCAACAGTACTTCACAAATTCTAATGATCTCTCACGGAATGAATCTCGCTCTGATACCAGTTTCGTGCAGTCACGATAGGAGGGTTCTCAAAGAGAACATTCTGGACCATGCATCAAGAGTTACACAATAGAAGCCACTCAGAATATGGAGGAAAATGCAGATTTAAATGATCTTATTATTAGAAAATTCAATTACATACAACCAAAAACATCTGGGTTTACAGATTGGGCTCACATGCTTGATACAACATGCTCAAAATTCAATATTCCTACATGATCCTTAATGTGAGCAAAAATATTATAGAGAGAATCCCATATTCCCTCTAGCTTTCCCTCCTAATGGTTTATTACAATAATGTATATCACATCCGAGATCTTGAATCATCCACGTCGGCCAAAGATCATTACAATCTCCGATGAAGGAAACATAACATGCATGAAATAGGCCAGCCTTCAATTTTAATTTCTCCTCGACAGGTGCATATGATGAAGTGTGGACCTAAATTAAGGTTAGGGACACTCCATGAAACAATTCAAAACACAATGTGAGGATCCGCAAGTTACAAGAAGGATCCACAAGAGATCAAATTAGTCATTAGGCTTGAAACTGTTTCAGTGCTTTGTTCTAGAAACTATCACTTAATCCGAAAGTGACAACTTACCGAAAAAATATTCAATCATGTAGAAATCTTGGAATAAGGAAAATGAACATTTCCACGATGAAAACATAGATCCAGAGGATCTGGTGAGAAAATATGATGAAATACCAAGTCTGCCAACTTGAACTAGACAATAACAAAACTGAAAGAAAATATTTTTGGTTGATGCAGGATCGCAAAGAACCAAGGATTCTCCTACATCACTTGCATATTAGTTTTAGCTTTTAGTTTCTTGAATGTCTTTAATGGTGTTAGTTGTTACAATATATGATGCACTTCCATCTCATGATTTTTGTGATTTGTTGGTGATGAATCACTTTGCAAAGCTAGTCTAAGGTAACTTATTTTCTGCAACTTAGTTTGATTGTGTTTTCATGAGGTGAATGCATAATATGAAAATTAGCATACCTTAGAAGATTGCACTAATTTTTTGTAGCTGTAGGTTTCTCTTCGGCAAGAAAAATCTAGTTTATTGGTGTCTGTCTACTATAGCATCCTCCATTGTTACTATTCATTCATGAACCCTTCTTCTTTTTCTATTTCTTTTTCCTTTTGTTAGATTATGATTCCAAGCATCACCACGATGCAAAATTTGATGAACATAGTGAGTTTTAGCTTGTTGTTCTGAGTGGGAAACCATTGTTTAGTCACTTCTAGCACTTTGAATCTCCATTTGTAGATCCAACTTCCCATGCTTTGTAAACCATAAAGGCCAGCCTATGATTACAAGAAAATCACATCAACCAATTGAACTATTCCAAGCATTGTTATGACCTAACACCCAAGAGACCTTGGGGTAATGAGCTAGAATTTATTTGCATATTTCTACTTTTCAAGAGAGGTAGCACACTTGTGTGTTGCCTATGTTGAGAAGGTGCAAAAACACCCAACAACAGAACTGTCACTAGAAGGAGGGCATGATTGAGTTTGAGGTAACAAAGCTGAAATTTGAAAGTTGAAAAGCACATGTTGGAAATTTAAAATCAAAAACTTGGAAGACAAGGTAGTATTTAAGCCAAGATGGAGTAGAATTTGCAAATTGTCATCACTCAGCTACAAGAGGATTTAAATATGAGATTGGGGAGGCCATTGCGGCAATTTGCATTGGTAGAAAAATGCAAAATCCATAACACATGTAGTCACAATGAATTGGAATGTCTAACATTCTTGGGTAGAATTGAAAGGGTATTGCAAGGAGAGATTCCCTTTTGGGAAATATATCAACCCTTAGCTCCGCCTAACTCAAAAGAGGAATTGATTCACATGGAAACCATGGGCTTCAAGGAGTTGATCCAAGAATACAAAAGAAACAAGGATGGGATAAGACTAAAATAAGTGCTTATGGTTGGGTGGTGTAGGGTCCATAATGCACCACATTCATAATTTTCTTGCCCCTCATGTTTAAACATCATTTCCCAAGCTAAGAGTTTTTTAGACAGGTTGGAACAACCAACTCTCAATAAAGAGAGGTCATCCACTAAGGTGGGAGAGTTGTCAACATTTGGAGGATAGCACACTAAAGATAAAATAAGAAGTGCCATAGAAGTAAGTGCTAGGACAATAGACACATAGGCTGAAAACCAAAAGGAAAGAGTATAATTCCTTAGGACAGCAGGGAGCCTTGATGAAAGTTTAGAGAATCTTTTCTCCTTGGAAAAAGAGAGATCGTCCACCCAGGAAGAAGAATAGTTGACAGCTAAGAGTCACTTTATAGAAGATAGATTTGCAACAGTATATGCTGAGGTAGCCAACACAAATGTTGAAGAATAGAAAGGAGAAGAGGCTGGAAGCCTTGGGGTAGCAGAAAATGATGCTTAAAGTATAAGTGAAATAAGAGTTGAGGACCTTTCCTTTATAAATGAAAGTGATTAGGCATCTAAGAAAGAAGATTTGGAGGAGTGGGAATAGCCACAAGCTGTAGATGTCTACTATCAAACTTCCTCCCTAAGTGATCATGAGGATTCAACATTGGAAATATATAATGAAATTGTTTCAAGACTCATGAGGGATTGGTCAGAGCTGAGACACCAAGTAGGTTTGGAGGTGTTATTCTTATTTGTTGACCTAGGTTGTGTACTATTTATAAACCCTGCAATATTCCCTTATTCTTTTGGCCTCCCATCAATGTACCTAGCCACTCCTTTATTTTGATCCTTATCTTTTAGTTGTATATAATTTGCTGATAGTGCATACCTATGCATACTTCTTGTATATTGAACCAGTTGCATCCAATATTTGTAACTATAACAAGGTCCAACATACTCCATCAACTCAATAACTTTTTTGTAACAGACCTTTATGCTATCCATGCAAAATAGGCCCAAACCATGTAATGATGATGGTGCTATGCGATATATCCTCTCGTTGACACAAAGATCAGTGTTTATTGGAGGAAGTTCCTTGGGTACCCATTGTTTCCATAGATATTTGTACCTCAAGGGCACCTCGATGTCGCCTATGCTCTCATCATCATAAGAACATGACCCCCCTTCAGCAAGAAAAAAATCCATGCCTTTACAGAATTTTCTTCTAATCTTTTGACGTCTAGTTGATCACCCTCTTTTAGACCTACTACATGTCTCGCTTTCCTCTTCTCTTCCTGAGTTTCCCTCACTCGAGGAAGACAAATCTGAAAATACCTATTTGGTGGTACCTGTACTCATAAGTATGTTGGATTAATTTATTTCATGGTAATGTGATTCGAAGGTGACATTATGATTAATCTATCATTTCATCTCTAGAATTTGACAGGTTATAGGGTAATCAGGTCTTGATAGATTGCAAGTTATTGTTAATACCGTCCAAATGTGTCCATCACAAATCAAATCTACGTAACGTTTTAACTCCCAAACTTTGTAACAAGTGTTAAATGTGACTATGGTCCACCAATTACACAACCAAGGCATCAAATGTATTCTCTAATTGTAATCAAAGGACTTTTTCTCTTCATTCAAGTAAATAAACTTGAAGGGAAATACCACCAAGTGGTTTATTGGACACCTACATGACTAAAAATAGCAGCAAATTTACATTTAATTTCCATATGTCTAAGTGGTTAATGGGGAGGGAGTGTGTACTAGGCCTGGTAAAGTCACCATAATTTTATGCTTTGGCAATAAAAAATGTTTAAGTCATCTTAAATCTTCCTATGTCTAATTGCTAGGAGACTTTTGGTATGTTTTAAGGTAGGATGAGTGGTTGCATCAATGTTCTAATTCTCTATGAAAAGGTTTCAACATCTTCAAATAGTGAAAGTTAGTGCTCATAGTCATTTGAAACAACAAAATTTTGATTATGTATGATGGTAGGATTTGATAACTTAAAATAATTGGCTACCCAACAAACTTAAAGTTAAAAGAAAATTTTTCAGTTTAAGGGGTTAGCACTTTCTTTCATCTTTGCATATTGGTTTGATGCTTCAAATGATGCATTTTTTATCCCACTTCTGTCATATTGTATTCCCATCCCATTGAAATTGTTGGAGGAGTTGATACCAAAATTTCATATCAGATACCACGTTCTTGAAGCAATTTTCTATGTTCTTACAATTTTTCTAAAGTTCTTTTGTGTTGTATGGATCCATACAAGCTTGAAATGCTCTGAGATCATTGGTGTAGATAAATATATGTGTTCCCTTTCATTTGCATTTGTTTCGAAGTTCTCAATCATTGTTTTCTAGGATTAAACAAACAAATACAGGGACTATCTTGTTGTGCCTGTGTAAGGGTTTGAGGGCTAAATAGAAGTGACATCCACCAATCCACCCACTATCTTTGAACTGTAACTCGGTGGATTTGATGGAGTTTCAAATCTTTTTCTTTGAATTCCATTTATGTTTTTCCCTTGTCTTGGCTTGTTACATTGTTTGGGAGGAACCTAAGGTTGGGTTCTACCTTGGCTTTCATAAAAATCCTAATGTTCCATGTAAAACCTTGGGTGAGATATATTTGGCCGTTACTTTATTGGAGTGGGTATTAAAATGACTTATGTCTCATTGTTTCGGCTAGGTCAAGCCCCTTTTTATAAACTGAGTTAAATATTTTTCCTAACTTTATTACTTCCTAAGTTTAGGTTGGCCCATGCCCTATGTTATTGATATTAGCCCAAACCTAAGGGGAGGGTTAATAATCAAAAGAGCTTCTGAAACTTCAACTACATAAGCTACAAACTTGACTGTAAATGTGGCCAAATTGGCCCAAAAGACAGCTGAAAGACAAGAAGCTGAGAAGAAAAGTTTGATGGAGAAGTATAACACCATTATTGGAGAGTATAGTAGAATGCAGCAAAGGAATGTTGAGCTGCAAACTAAGGTAGACAGGTTGAATTACAAACATGTGGGGGATTCTTCTAGGGCTCTTAGTACCCTAGCCATACCTTCTACATCAAGATCAGTACCTCCAACTTCTCCAATTGTTTCTACTCCTGGGTCCCCCATCTAGACTCCTGCTCCTAGTCCTTCATTAGAGCCATTTGAAGAGGAGGTTGAGTACTCTGTAGATCCCACCAAAAATTAGATTCTTAATAAGATTAGAGAGCTATAGGCAGCTCTAAAATCAAGTTAGAAGGGAGCAGTTACCAAGCAAAATAAAGTTGTAGACATAATTTTTAGGCATTTGAATTAGGGAGTTGATGGTAGATTACCATCAGTTTATTATTTATATTCTTTATTCTTAGATTCAATAAGAAACATTACTAGGGATCAGGAATTAGTTTTTCCTTTAGTTGAGAAGTGGATCCCTAGGGCCAATGACCTAGATGTTATGTATAAGGCCTCTAGATTCGATGCAGACAACATGCCCCAATCATTAAGGCCTACTCAAGTTTATGTAAAATTATTGCAAGGTTTCCAAGCAGTACCTGATGATTTGAGTAGGAATATTAAGGAACTGGTAAAGAATTTTGATGACTGGAGTGGCACGTCTTTACCAGATTTATAGGGACTACCCTATTTTTCCTATGTAAGGGTTTGAGGGCTAAACAGAAATGGCATCCACCAATCCACCCATTGTCTTGGAACTGTAACTCGGTGGATTGGTGTGCATCATGGTATGATAGAGGTTCATTGCATTTAGGGGTCTTTTAAAGCAAGAAACTTGGCATTGAATCGATGCCCTAGGGCTGACGGGGGAATTTTCTTGTAAATTTGTGGTTGTTAAGTCAGGGTTTATCAATTTGATGGTCCAATCTCTACTTCAAAACAAAAATATCTCTAACAACTCTAAGAGCTATAACGGGATGGCATTAAAGGAACCTTCATATGAAGGATCTTCTAATGAAGGACCTTTGAATTAAGGTCTTCATTTGAAGGTCCTTCATGCCAAGGTTCCTTTTATAAATCATTTTGGACATGAAATATTTAAAATAAAAAATACGTTCATTTGAAATTCTTGACATGGCATCATTTTTGAATGAAGGTTCTTCATTCAAAGGTCATGATGACATCACCTTCAAATGAAGGTTCTTCATTAACTATTATTTTGTGATTTTGAATGTGTGATAATAATTTAGGGTTGAAAATAAATCCATTTGAGCCTTTTATAAATGAAAGGACATTTGATGCAATCATATGCCTTGTCAAACTTTTAACTTAATAGTAAGGGCATCATGAGTAGTTTGTTGGGCCCATTCAATAATCTCTGATGCAAGGATTGAATTGTCTAGAATGTACCTACTATCAAGAAAGCCAATTTGTTTACCTATATGACTATATCTCAAGCAATAGGTTTAATTGTGATGGCAATGATATTGACAAGGATTTTGTAATCTAGGTGTTGAGAAGTATAATTGGCCACCATCCTAGGAAATATTCTTCATTCTCACTTTTAGGTGTTAACAATTAAAAAATACATATATTGATGAAAGAGCCCAAAGATCCTTTCTCCATGTTATCCAATTACACATAGCAGCGGTCTTCTCTTATACGGTTGGACATGATTTCAAGAACTTAGCTAGGAATTATTCATTTAACCTAAGGTTTTCTCATAATGCCATCATTGGAAAAGTATGATCAAATTCTTCTATTATGAATTGGTCTATGTGCCTCTAGTAATCACTATATAAATATGAAAGACTAAGCTATTTTATTTTTGTCTTATCTTATACCATTTTATGAGAATGGAGGGGCCAATGTACGAGAAGATCTTTGAAAACTAGGCATGAAAATTGTAGGTTAAAGAGAATGAGGGTGCCAAACTTACAGTACTCATTGTCCCTTGGTCGTCGATTTTCCCTGAGTGCCCTCAACCTCATCCTCAGCGCTGGTATTGACCTTTTTTAGCTCCAAACTCTTTTCCGGTGTTGGTATTGACCTTCTTTTCACTCCTCCAAACTCTTCCTTAGTGCTGGTATTGACCTTTCACTTGTCCAATTTGATGAGCTACAACCTGGTTTAGTTAGGTTTAAGAGTATGTTAATTAAATTTAAAATTATGGCTCCATTTAGAGTAGTGAATATAAAGCAAGCAAATCCTATTATGGTGCCATTTAGAGTAGTGAATATAAAGTAAGCCAAGCCTATTATAGTTATGAGGGAAATAGTAAAACTCCTAGGATACTTTGTGAAACCATTTTCCTTGGTTAAAGGGAGGCCATAAAATATACCTTTGGATTTTTTCAATCTTCAAATATGAGGATTTTCAAGGTTCTTAGCAACATGAGTAATGGAAATGTGTGCAACTACAAGAATTTTTGAACGCACATGGAATCTCCTTGCCAAAGAAAGGGGCTTCATAATTTAATATGATAATTTTTCTCAACTCTAGAAATGATATGTTTCCTTAAAGAGGAAGGAGAAACTTAAAAGGTAAAAGAGATACTTAGGAATCTCAACACTTCCTTATGATCAACCCCCTTCTATCCATATGAATTGAACCAATTGGGCTTGGCTAAGAATAATTTTCTATAACATTTAGTTTTATGCCACTATATATTTGACCTTAAAGCTTTCTAGAAAATATCTAGCCATTGAATATCCTAAATAATGTCATGTTTTTCCTCCAAGAGAGTGATAAAGGAGTCATTAGAAAAATGACCATTGAATAGTTGGGCTATAGAGTTACAAAAGCAACATCCAATCGTCGATTGTGGGATTCACATCCTTAATGTTTGCTAGAATTTGACGAAATATTTGTTTTTCTTTGTTTTGTCCATCTTGTCAGAAAACACAACTTAATGTAATGACCATTTTGAATTCTTCCCATAGTAGCTTTTCTCACCTTTTTCTTTCATATGGAGCCATGTCATTTATTGGAGGTAATTGTGCCAAGTCTCCAACTAAAATCATGTAGATATGCCTGAATATAAAATATTTAATTAAATTGATAAGTATGAATTTGTATAGAAGGAACTATAATAGAATTGAATAAAAAATATTGTAATGTAAAGTTAACAAAGTTAGCAATTTCAATCCAGAACTCACCTCCAAAACTTTGGTTACTATTTTTTGGGAATGCTTGTTGAAGCCTAGAATCTATGTTTTCAAGCTACCTCTCCTCAATGAAACTCATTTCATCTATCAATATGTATCTGACATGTGATATTTCTTCTTGGAAAGTTGTAAGTCTTGTCCCCTCTAGTTCATTGAAATCTCTTATTGGAATTCTTAGCTTTGAATGAATGGTTGAAGCACCAATGTTGAATGTTGCAACTCCAGTAGGCGTGAATAGAAGTAGAGGAGATTGTTTGGGAGAATAATTTTTTTCTAGTGCTAGGTTATGTGTTAGGTTATATAGGGTTAGGTTATATAGTGTTTGAGCCTAGCCTCAAACACTACAATTAGGGCTAGCTTATGTGTTTTCTTTAGGTTTAGGTTTGGGATTAGGTTTATGGTTATGGTTAGAGTTTAGGGTAATCTCTAAATTTAAGTTTAAGTTGTAGTTGATTATTTTCTCACAAAAGGAAATTAGATCCATTTTTTCTCATGTTCATTATAGCCAACTATGGCTTAATCTTAAATTTAGACCTTTTCTTGAAACCTAACATCATATCCCTAATCTAACCATAACCCTTACCCTAATCATAAGATTGACTCATACCCTGACCTTAACCCTAGCCCTAACAATAAACCTAATCCTAACCCTTACTTGGAATGTAAACCGTCATTTTCTCATTAATGTAACCCTGGCCATAGCTTTAACCCTAACACTACTTCTCAAAACCATAATCTTAACCATAACCCAAATCCTTTTTATCACAACCCTAAACATAAGCATAACTCTAACCCTAAACCCTAAACCATGAGCTTAATTGTAACCCTAAACATAAAAACAACCCTAAACCATGATCCTAATTCTAATCTAACCCTAACACTAACCTTAACTTACACCCTAACATTAACCCTAATTGTAACCCTAAACTAAAGACAAATGCTACACCCTAAACTATAATCCAAATCTTAAACCTAGCCCTAACCCTAATCATAACCTAACCCTTTTTCTCGAAACCTTAACCTTGACCCTAACCCTCACCTTTATCCTATCTTTATAACCCTAACCACAACCAAAACTCTAACCCCAACCCTAACCCTAATTACCTAACCCTAAATATTTTTTCTTTTATTAATTAGTTGCATTCACTCTAATAACCCTAAACCTATCCCTAAACCTAACCCTAGCCCTATCCCTGGCCCTAATCCTAACCCCAACTCTAAGCCAAATATAAAAACAACCCTTAATCATAACAATAACCCTAAAACTTAATTCTAAATATAACCCTAATACTATAATCCCTAATTTTAATCCTAAACCCTAACCCTAATTTCATATCTAATCCCAACCATAACCAAAACTCTAAATCTAACCCTAACCATAAAACATAAACCCTAATCTAACCCTAATCCTAACATTATTGTTCCTAACCCTAACCCTAACTCTAAACCTAACACTAACCCGAACACTAAATCCTAACCCTAATTAAAAACCCGATCATAACCCTAAATTGTAACATGATCCTTTGAATTGGATACTACATAAAAACTTATGTGTTACAATCATTTCTTCCATTGTTGGCATTTTTACATTGGGATGTGTATATTTTTAAAATCAACAAAATCTTTTAATGTCTTGCCAAAATTAATATTATTAATTGTAATATCAAACTTATAAACATGTATGCAAAATAATAACATAAATAAGAAATTTATGGTAATAGTTTCTTCAAGAAACAAAGTGATGTGGACTACAAGGACTATAAGATATCCACAAAAGAGATCTACATTGAAAATATTATAGGGAAATTCAAGAAAATATAATTGGTAGATGCAAAGCTAAATAAATGTGAAATTGTGTACTATAATGATTTTAGAATATACACATAATGGATTTGTTGAAACAGTTTTAGAAACTTTCAAACAAATGCAATTGGTAGATGCAAATAAAAATTCCACAACCCTCACCAAAATCCTTATTGGTTTCCTTAATATGGGAGATTTGGAACAAGGTATAGACACCCATCAAAGCATAATATGAAGATGAATTTTTTCAAATGTTGTGGTTGTAGATGCCCTTTTAAAATTTATACAGAACATGGAAGGATAGAAAAAGCTTGTGAACTATTTGACAAAATGTCTCAAAGAATTGTAATCTCTCAATTTATTTTAGTGTCTATTTTGTTATACCCCATGTCCCAAATTGGGTATAACACAATAGACACTAAAAAAAATTGATAGATTGTTATGAGGGTAGTGATGAGACTTTTCTAATTAGAGTGTATTCCATGAGATTACAATTATTCGAGGCATTGTGTCAAATAGTTCATGAGCTTTGTCTATCCTCCCACATTTTGCATAGATTTCAAAAGGGCATCTACAACCACAAGATTTGAGAAAATTCATCTTCATATTATGTTTTCCTAATGATTGGTTGACTCTTATACTAAATCTGAGTGTTGTTTTTGTTTTGACAAGACTAGATTAGCTTCTTCAAAAGCTTGATGACAGTTTTAGTTAGGCACATAAATACTTCTTCATACTTTTCTTAAAATTCTTCGCACTCTGCTCTACTTTCGAATGATCTAATCTTTATTCACACATATCTCGCATACACTTCACATACATTCTCTCTAAATGAATAATAAAAACTGTTGGCCCAATTCATGAACAAATCTCAATGTGCACCAACCTAAATCGGTCACAAAATAATGAAGACCTAAATCAACATCCTCGAACATGCCAAGCATTCAAAAATTAATCCACAAGGATCTACAACACGCTACCACCATCATGTCAACCAAGAACATGAAAGCTCGAACGTGCAAAGGAAAAATCTTTGATCACGAGCACACTGATCAACATGGACGTACCACAATGATAGAGTATGAGATCAAGAAACATCAATGAACATCTCAAGAACATACACAACAATTCAATTCACCAAAATTACATTCTCTTCTTTCAGAAACACCAACTATAGCAACAAAATAACTGTAGGAACCCAAAAACTCATAACTCGCTCCAATATTGATGCACACCTCTGAAACTTCTGGAGGATATACTAGATAGGCTTAGCAACAAACCCTTTAATACACGACTTCATAATACCAACGTACAAAAATTTCCACCACTTTTATCTCCACAACTTCATAGACTATCTACAACATATTTATTCTAATTTTCTCAATATCCTCGACATATACAACCTTTAAGACATTAATGCTAATAGTGTTGACATCAATGACAACCACATATCATGAGCAACACAACCATAACATCCAAAAATCTACATCTCTATGAAAATTGGTATATGCTAATAGTCAACTTATTATCTTATTTATAGCATCTCCTTAGCTTTTTATACTAAAAAATTCAAGGTAGAGGGTAACACGATTCTTTGAATTGGATACTACATAAAAATTTATGTGTTGTAGTCATTGCTTCCATTTTTTGCATTTTCACATTAGGGTGCATATTTTTTACAATCAACACTCTTTTAATGTCTTCCCAAAATTAATATTATTAATAATTTCAAACTTTTATAAACATGTATGGAAAATAAGTACATAAATAAGAAATATATTGTAATAGTTTCTTCAACAAAGGATAAAAAAATCATGTGGACCGTACAAGGATTGTGGTGGGACTTAAAAATTACATGGATGGAGGTTAGGGTTTGTGGGTTTAAGGTGGGTGTTTTCTACCCATGGGATATTAACAAGGGAGATCAATGATAATCCTTCCTCATGGATCTCGCATGATCGATTAAAGGCCCTTGAGGATACTACGAGGTCTGTGAAGAGGCGACATGTGGCCTGGTTCTTGAAGTGATAAGGCTAGGTAGGACCCGTTGTCCAGTTGCAACCTCTTGTTTTCTTGGGTTGTGATTGGGCACGGTTGTCCCAGGGAACTGATGTGGATTTTCAAAAAATTGTTGACTCAATCGGGGTCGTTCGACTTGCCATGTTCGATCTGCATTGACGGTTTGATTTTTGTTGGGTTCCTGTTCATCCACATTGGGAGTTCTTGCTCTTTACAAGTTGTTCTCATTAATGCCATGGGTTTTTTCAGTGAATCCTCACCTGATTTTCTTTCGTGTGAACAGTGTTCTCTTGATAAATGCAATTATGGGTTGTATGCCATGCCTTCGCAAGCCAAGAATAATTTGTGGTGGCTACATCAGCCACTAAAATGCTCAAATGCTCGTGTTGCATTCGAGCAATTAATATTCTCACACCAATTAACTCTATAAATGCTCATTGTGTTATCTGGTATTATCATCGCATTTTGAGTTGTCTTGTTTGTAGGTGGTCGAGTCTCTCTTGTATTTTGTGAGGTTTTCTTTGCAATGGACCATTCGGCTATGCGCAGAAGGACCAAACTCGAAGTGAGAAATTTGCAGCCTGATGAGGTACAACCTATCCTTAGAAATCTCGAGGTTTTCCATGATGCTAATTTTAAAGGGACGGGGAGCTCCAAGTCCCCACTGGTGCTGTCTTCTGGTTTTGATGGTAATGGATCTGAAACTGACTTGGACTACCAACATTACTTGGCATCCATGACCAAGTTGTTGGGGGTCAATGAAGAGCCCCTAGTAGTTGCCCCAATAATTGTGATGGTGTCGTTCCATGCTACCATATCATGTGCTAAAGCGGATAAAAGGAAGTTGGTCGACTAGGAGTGGTCGCCTCTACTAGGGGCGTGTGTCTTACAAGTAGTTGCAGTTGTCGGGTGTGTTACTTTTGGGTGGTGTGTTGATGTGGATGTACGTGTGCCTACCACGCTCTTTTGTCTTTAGCTCTGATTGGTTACAATGGTATAACTTTTTTGATTCCTCGAACTGATTATGGTTTTTTCTAATGATGAGGAATGCGAATTTGAATTTCATTCTAAATGAAATTAAATTTTGGAATGAACAATGTAGCCTATTGCTTTGTTGCTCTCTTGTCCTATAAAGTAGATTTGATGGCTCATTGTTAAGGGTTGTTTTTTTTTTGGGTCAGAAGGCTTAGAATAGGTACAGCTAGTGGTAATGTAGGATTTTGAAGGTATTATGTAGGAAATCATGTTGGGTTGGGAATAGTATGAAATAAGTATACTATGCTTTTGTAATTACTGATATCAAAAGAAATCTAAAAAAATTAAGACATTTTGCTCTCCTATGTATGGGCCATGGATTATGAATGGATTTATCAAGGGTTTGTTCATTCAGTTTCAATGGTGTAGTTGAAAGTGTAATTTTTTCTCTTTCTTTAACTTAATGAGTTAATCAAATGATTGAACACAAATTGCATGTTTATGGTTATATGCCCAGGATTCACTAAGGACTATTGTTTTAATATATTGAAAAATCTCATGGTAGCAAAGCACTATGGTGATAAGTTCATTTTAATCTGAATTACATTTTATATGACTCCCACCCAATGGATGAGGCACTGGATAGTATTGGTAAATTCCTTTCAGGTATAGGACTTGGACTCTAAGCATGGTGATTCAATACCTAAACATTTTAACAAATATCAACTTCTATCTTTTTCTGGGATACAGATCTTATGATAATTTTCAATCTCCTTGCTTTGGGATATCTATTATTATTCTTTGGTTTTTCCACAACCAGGGTAATGAGTGTCTGTTAGTGTTAGTGGGGACTGCATCTGTAAGAAGAAGTGTTCTTACCAATCATGAAACATTCTTATGAACACACTTGGGTTTACCCACCTTGGTTTCACAGAGCCAAAAGTGTAGGAGATGTCAGTCTTTGACTAACTCTTGTTAGTTGGCCACTAGCCTTTGTAGTTCTTTATAATAGAGGTTGGCTACCTCTTAGAGAATTGTGAATCCTATGTCGGAAAAAACACTAACAGATTGTAAGATATACACAAAATGGATCTACATTCAAAATTTGGTAGGAAAATTCAAGCAAATACAATTGGTAGATGCAAAACCAAATAAATATGAAATTGTGGACTATAATGATTGTAGAATATACATAATGGATTTTTTTTAAAGGTTTTAGAAACTTTCAATCAAATGCAATTGGTAGATGCATAGACAAATTTCACAACCTTCACCAAAATCCTTGTCGATTTCCTTAATATGGGAGATTTGGAACAAGGTATGGACATCCATCAAAGCATAATATGAAGATGAATTTTCTCAAATGTTGTGGTTGTAGACTCCATTTTCAAATCTATGTAAAATGTGGGAGGATAGAAAAATCTTGTGAACTATTTGACAAAATATCTCAAAGAATTGTAATCTCATGAAATACACTCTAATTAGAAAAGTTGCATCACTACCCTCATAACAATCTCTCAATTTGTTTTAGTTTCTATTGTGTTACTTAATTTGAAACTTAATTGTGATACATTAAGTTCATTATCAAACTGTCATTTGTGTGTCAAGTTTGTCAAAATCTAAAATGATCAATTATTAATAAAATCATGGATAATGTAATATTGGGATGGGTGACCTCCTACGAAGGCCTAGTGCTTCATTGCTTTGAGAATCATTCAGATGCAATGAGTGCTAAGTGGACCATTCATTATCATGAGAGATGGGTTCTTGTGAAACACTACTCATGAAACATGGGTCAATGAGTTTGACTTGTAAAACTACATAATTGAATCCTGATAACAATATCAAAATTTGACACAATGTGAAAAATACTTCCTACTTGTCAATCGATCATGTTGTCAAAATCTAGAATTTCAAAATATGAATTCTTTTTAATTACTCAATAGATCATGTTGTCAATTGAACCTATTGGCATTTTTTTACTGCAACCCACATGTGTTTCCTAGAAGCCCCTATGAACTCTCCACATTCAATAATAAAAGACTAGGAACAGTATGGCCAACTTAACGAGAATAGCAATAAGACTAATTCTCCTACACTTCGGACTCTGTAAAATCCAGGAGGGTATTCCCTAACATGTGCTCTTAACATACAACATTTAAACAATTCATTTGCACACAGGTAAGCAATAGATAGATCCCCAATTAATGTTAAAGGATGAAATCCTTCAAGAAATTGGCTATTCCTTAAAAAAGACTCATGTCCATTTAACAGAGAATCACAAACTTCACATAGAGTAAATTGATATGAAATGTTTGAGTAAAATATCCTGATGCCATAGCAAAAAACATACGAGAATAAAATGTAATCAGAATTCCAGTGCCATATCCCAATGCACGGAGTCAAAAGAGAAAACTAAACTGCATGGTAAATTTCATTTTGAACACTTATGATCTATTATGAATTGCATTACAACCCATATATCTATACCTAAGTTTATTATTCCTTTATGAATCCTATTTGTTATATTGCATGAATTTACTGGTTAACTAAAGCATTTAACCGATCCTTTGAACCAAAGTTGTAGTTAAACATAATTCAAGTAAAGAACAAATGAAAATCAATGAAAATCATCTTTGATCAATATTTCATTAATAATCCATGTAACATAACACAATAGGAGAGAAAATAAACTCCAAATATTCATGAGTTTGATACAAACATGCTCAAAAACCCCATGATTAACAAATTTCTCCAATCTGAATCAAAACTTTTTAAAACCTGGACTTACAATTCATACTCTCTATATTACTAGACTCTTATTTCTCATATTTTGGATATTTAAACCAACCACTCTCTCGGCCTAGAATTTCCTTTTATAAAACAAGGGAGCCAATAAGCTTCAGGTCAGAGAGTACACATGTCCATTTTTAATTGGACTGCTAACTCCTGATTCAGTTACAATTCTATTATGCGAGTGGAGAGCATAAGACAAAGATCATCATTAGTTGATAAGGAGGAAAGAAAACATCGCTCCAAAGGCCACTCCCCATACATCGAAGGCATGCTTAGCCGTTATAGTATTAACTCCACCTCAGCACCCTCTACTTGGAGTCAAAAGGAGAATGCAATTTTAGAATATAATATCTAAGGCCAGACCTATATTATACATGACCAAGTTGCAATTCTCGACTATAACACTCATAATTCCAGTTCATCAGTGAACACCTTTTTCCATAATTCAAACTCCTCGAAAGGCCACTGGAAAGCCACAACCTGATCAACCTTGTTTCGATAGGGAGCATAATTTACCATTACCGATGTGGCCTTTTTATCGAAGTTACCTAAGAAACTTATAACAAAAGACAGCTTTTCCAATGTATTCTCTAGCATGCGGATGTCAGGATTTTTGCATATCTCATGTGTTTGAGACATCATTATATTGTTCATTTTCTCCTTCCAAACCTACAGGGGTTTGACTTCATCCTGACTATGTAAAATAGGAGACAATGGGGATAGGTCCTTTCCATCATACACATCTTTCAGCAATTTAATATTGGATTCCATTGGGACGGAAAATCCTTGAAACTTCTGCTCAACAATTCCCTTGACCAATTGATATGTTGCAATAACAGTAGGATATTTATCACCATGCTTTTTTGCCCCTACTACCATTAATTTCAACTTCTTCATTCTAGGGCTCCATTTGTTTAGCAATGGGATGGCCAATTCTTTATCCCTTGGAAACATTTTTAGTGCTTGCAACATTAGGACATAATTTGCATGAACACTATTTAGCTTACTTTGGACACTTCTGTTTAAATGTTTCAAAACAGTGTCCACTATCACTGCATTGCTTCTCCTTGCTACATCCTAGATTTGCTTTACCATCTCCTTGTATTCTTCAACCTAATGAATCGGTTTCTCCCTAGAAAGTCCCCCTCCAGGGCTAGTAGCCCTCTCAATAGCAGTAGGTACTTGTCCCATATTATATGGAACAATAGCCAAAGACTATGCTTGTGCAGGAGGTTGAGACTGCTCAATTGGTGGGTTGAAAATGCTGTGGCTAGAACTAGCTTTCTTTTGAGATCTCATGGTATCCATTTGTTGCCTCAATAAAGCCAATTCAATTTTTAACTCTGCTACCTTTTGTTGACTCTTATTATATTCAATAATAATGTCATTATATTGGTCTCTCAAAGTATCTTGGTCCTTGGTCAAATATTCAACAGTTGCTCTAGTGAATTTGGCAACATTCACGACCATATCAGTAGCTTCCAATGCTGGGGTGTCAACAACTCTCCTCACAACCAAGTGACCACTGAAGTCAGAAGGTTCTGTAGCAATTGGTTTTTTAAAGCCAGTAGATAGGGACCAAATTTCCAGTGCATCGTATTCCTCACTAAAGGCTGATCCCTTGAGTGCCAAAGTAGCCTCCTCTTTAGTAGCAAGAAGTGGCATATTAGCCCTTCTTATTATGTCAAACACCACAACATCAGTGATATCCCATTCAGGGAGTAGCAATACTCCACTTTTTTGTACCAATTCTCAGCCTTGCTCTGGTGTTATTGCTTTGAATTTGTCTCTCATCTATTCACTGACCTTAGCTTGAATTACCTTCTCTGGGAGCTCTGGATGCAGACTTCTCTCATGTGCCACCTTCTCAGTATATAATGCAGAATGTGCTCTCCACACAAAATCTTTAAAAGAACCGGTTTGAATAAAAGATTCATTCATCATGAACTCTCTATGGGCTTCTATTCTCAAGTCATCATTGCTTGTTAATCCTTTGATTTGATCTTTTCCTAACCTCAAAGAAACTATACCTGAACCTATTGCAATTTCAACTGCGTCCAATGGCATCTGAGGATGCATTTCATCTAGAGTGAAAATAATTTCATCATCCTCATCACCATCACAATCAACAATATTTACTTTTCAACCCTCTGCCTCTTTGGTGATGGTGGGCAAGCCTATTCTAAAAAACTTGGAGGATAATCCAAATAAACAACATTTGGTACTGACTGCCTTGAAGAAGATGGTGCAATATTTTTAGCAACATCTTCAGCCCTACTTCCCTTTCATCTAGAAAAAACCCTTATCTTCTTGTAGGGCTGATAAGTAGGCCTCTCCTCTTCCTTTACCTCAGGGTACTCCTCGATGGTTTGTGATTTTCCCCTTTCTTCCACAACCCTTTCATCTTTCAAAACCCCAACTAAGCTCTCAAAATTATCAATAGCATACATTTCCTTGCTAAAATTATCTTTAGCATTAGGTATGGGATTGAAACCAAGTATTTTCTCCTCCTTACTTTTTACCATTTTAGAGTAGGCAATGTATAGTGCCTTTCTCTCATCTTGTAATTCGAAATCAAAAATATTCTTGATGGTGTCCTCAGGAAAGTAGAAGTTGTGGAAAAAAGCTCTTGTCTAATGTTTTGCCTTCATTTGAGAGATAAAACCCTCAGGATCATGATTGCTGGGGCACACAATCCTTAGCCTATAAGGCTCAAGTAATGTATGCAACTCCTTCCATCCTCCATTTGCCATAACAAAATCAGCAAATGTTGTATATTCAAGGAAGAAAGAACCTTTATTCTATTCAGCTGGCAAGTGTAGTTCCTAAGCACCCCCCAACTGCCTCATGATTACCAAAAATCCAATTCTAAGGGGCACCTCCCTTGGTAGAACCTTTGGATTGATATTAATGCCAAAAACCCTAAAAACTGTGGTATTATGATAGGGGATAATGTCTCCCCAATTGTGCATTATGTTCAATTTAGGCCTTCTCTCCATCAGCCTCAAGAAGTCATGAATTTATTTTGGGATCCTTGGGGGGTCACGAACCAGAGCCTCCCTTAATTTAGATCCAAATACATTATGGAAAGCTACATAATCAAACTTATGATCATGCATGTCAAGAATCCTAGTCCAATATTGGACAGGCATTTCAATATTTCCTTCCTTCTTCTTTAATTCCATATCTTTTTCGAACATAGCCTGACCCTTATACAGAAACATGTGGATTAACAAGCAATACCATCTGAATCCAACCCAATTCTTCCCCTCCTTTAGGGCTACCAGACCCGTGTGCATCTTCTCTGCCAAATAAGTGGCAAAATCATATATTACACTAAAACCTAGGTGCTGGAGATTTACTGCCATATACATAATATTGGTAGGCAAGATTTTCTTTAAGGTGACTCCCAGAACTTGACATAAAGCACAAATAGTCTTCTTGAAATAACTGGAGAAATAGTCCACAGGAAAAGGTTCATGCTCATTCCTTCCAATGACTACCTTCTTTTGATTTTTTCCTCTTCCTGAGACTGCCAAATGAGGTATTAAAAATGATATTTTGAACAAACCCCTAGTATTTATATATTCTTGTCTGAAAACATCCAAGTCAACAAGACCCATATCCTTACTCCATTCGTGCAAATTGAAAATCTCTGAAATTTCTTCTTTGGTTATCTTAATCATCTACACACCAGCATGTGTTATGACAATTCGGGCCACAGGGTCATATCTAGCAGCAATGTCCTTTAAAATATCTACATCCATATAAACATTAGGAACCACCAATTTACCCAGGCCTAACCTCCAGGGGTTACACAAAGGAACCAAAAAATTCCTGTTCCCAAACCAATTGGAGAACAACTGCCACCCGGTGTATGGTAACTCAGCATCTTGAATTGCACATTTCTTGTCTATCAATCCTTCCAAGATTCGAGGCCCATAGAACAAAACCTTTCCCTCCTACTTCTTGCTAGTAGAGGGTTGTAACAAATCAATAATATCTTGGGATAAAGACCTAGTAGTGGTTTCAGAACCAGAACTTCGGGCCTTGGGTGCCATTTATACTAGACTAATGATAATTTGAACTAGGGTTTGTTTATTTTTCAAATAGCAAATAATTACAATTTTCTCCTTTAGCCTTTACAGAAAATTCTTCAATATTCAAAAATACCTAGAAATTATTTAGACAAGCTCTAAAAGCGAATCTATTCAATCAATTCTTCAAGAACAAAAATAGGAAACAATCATGAATTGTCCGGCAAGCAACCATAATATCTTCTAAATTTACAAGAAATGGCATACGTGCTAATTACAGTTTCAATCGCTGAACATCCAAGGTAGAAAAATTGAGAAATTGTAACCATAGCTTGCTTCACTTGATACCAAGCAATTCACAAATTTTAGCATTTAATTATGCAGGAAAAGTTGAACTCGGCCATTACCATTCACTCGCGTGAGATAAAATGGCTATAGTACAATACCAGTTTATTTTTAAATACAAGTCATTGATCAATCACAATGTTGGCTAGGAGAACGGCTCAGATTTAGTCAAAATAGTTTGAAAATTCCACGTTCTCCCTCCAATCACCAAACGAACAGGATATTCACCTACCAAGAATCACATCAGCACGAAAATGGGCCCCACCTTTCTTATCAGTGCACAACATCAAAGTTCACATGCCACCAAATCGCACACCTCGCAGCATTATTGAAACTACAGTTTTAATTGTGTGAGGTCAGCGAGGAACGGCCACGATGCGTTGGTACGGAAACAGCTATCGGCATCAACCTTCATCATTGATCAGTGAGCAAAACTAGTCCCCACCATCAAATGTGACAGATGGCAACATCTCACACACTTCACACCATATTTGTGACATTATCAGAAACCTTGCGAGGTTTGCGAGCAACGGTCAAGATTGAAATCACTTCATCTGACGGTCACGCAATCTGCACATGCAAAAAGGTTATTTCGCTTGACTTTATTATTTCTTAAGTCTGGGTCAGCATCATCCATCATCATCTATCGGTGAGAAAAACTAGTCCCCACCATCAAATGTGATAGATGGCAGCATCTCACATGCCTCGTACCATATTTGTGACATTAGCAGAAACCTTACAAGGTCTGTGAGCAACGGTCAAGATTGAAATCACTTCATCCGATGGCCGCGCAATCTACACATGCAAAAAGGTTATTTCGCCTAACTTTATTATTTCTTAACTCTAGGTCGGTTCATGCCCCGTGCTTTGAGAACAACTTTGAGCCATCGTTTTTCGTTGTCCTAGGCGATGTCCCCTTCTCCCTTATAATAGTTGTTTTATTCTGCAGGGGGTGTTTTTAATGACCGTCGATCTTCCTACGATTGACCCTGACTACTCCCCACGATCTCGTGATGACATCACCGCTGGTTGTTTGGTGATTGCGATATCATGAGCAAGCACCACATATCCCAAGCTGCTGAAAAGGGATTAATAAAGCAATTAATATTTGTGTCGGACTTAAATACATTATAAAGTGGGTTACTAAAATAGTTGCGAGATGCACGTGCTCGAGATCGACGGTGATGTTATAATCTTGGTAAAAAGTTGCTCGACGGTTATGTTTGGTGCTGCTGACTGTTGTGTTTTTAATGACCATCGATCTTCCTATGATTGATCTTGACCGCTCCACATGATATCATGATGACATCACCATTGGTTGTTTGGTGATTGTGATTTCACAGGCGAGCACCATGTGTCTGAAGCCACCAATGCTGAAAAGGGATTAATAAAGCGTTTAATATTTGTGTCGGACTTAAATACATTATAAAGTGGGTTACTAAAATATCTACGAGATGCACGTGCTCGAGATTGATGGAGATGTTATAATCTTGGTAAAATTTTTCTCAATGGTTATGTTTGGTGCTGCTGACTCCTGTGAGTGAACACGATCGCTGATGGTAGGAATCAACGGTTGCCCACCATCGTGTGATCCAAAGATGTAGGATGTTTAGTGATCGTGATATCACGGGCGGGTACCACGTGTATTCCTTTGGCGCTGCATTCTGTGGTGGGCCCTGAATGCTGACATGGAGATTTCGTCAGCCATTTTGAAGATGGTCATTCGCTGATCTAACAAAAATAAAATATCGACTGTTGAAGTTTAAATTCACATCAAATGCGATTGGAGCCATTGGTGCGGTATGCAAATGAGCTTTAATGTTGGATGAGACATCTACTAGCTCAGTTCAATTGACATAAAGTATCTGCTCTTTTTCTATCTTCATCAAAAAAGCATTCAAGTATTTTCCAAGGAGTTCAGAGCCAGAGATAAAAAAATTTGAGCAATCACTGTGAAGTTTGGTTCTTTGCAAGGCACGAAATCCTGTGAGTTATTTTCTAAACTGCTAGGTTAATTTGACTGTGTCTTTGCGAAGGGTTCTATTGTGCTGGTCAAGGGTTTTTGTTAATTATTTTCGTAGGGTTACTAGTTCGTTTGACTTATTGGAATTGCATAGTTGTGTTGTATATTTGTGTTCTGGGTACCCCTAGTTTCTTCGAGGATTTGATTTTTTAAAAGAAGCCCTAGTTGTTTAAGATGGCACCACCGAAGTAGCACTCTGGCCATGTTGATTATTTGAAGAGGAATTTGTATGATGACTTCTTGGATCAAATCCCATTGTCAACAAATGACAAGAAGAGTGGTTTTGTTTTAATGAATAGAAAGACCCTAGGCGAAGGTCTAGTGTGCAGAAATTATAACATTGCAGATGCCAAGATTCCTATGACTTGTCTTGAAATGTTTAGGCTATGGTATGGACAATGAAACTTACCTCACCTCTTCTCTAATGCTTGGAGATACAACATGGGGAAACTAACAGTGCCAAGTATGTTCCCTAATGTTGACTTGCTTAGAGCAGTGGCAGCATAGTATGATCCTGTGACAAGGGTCATAAGGGATAATGATGGTGGAATTCTGCTAAGCATAAATGCAGATGACATTCAACATATTTTTTATTTGACTGAGTATAGCCCTTTCTTAGTCTAAACAAATTTTGAGGAGATGAAGGAGGAGTACAAAAGGTCAAAGCCTCTTTTCAGATCGAGGTTTCTTCCTCCTCACCTGGCCAGGGTGGGCAGTTCAATAATTCTTATCAGCCCAAGTGACCAGGAGCCTTTTCGGCTGAGCTATTTTGCTAGTCACTTCCTGGCAACATTTTATTCATTGTGCCAGATTTTAGGGTTCAGCCCTAATATTGTGATGTCATTTGCATGCATGTTTATGGGAGCCCAAATTCAGCATCCCAACTTCTCTGTGGTATATGACTTTGCATCATTCCTATCAGAGAAGATGCATGAGGGTTTGATGAAGCTGCATGTGGGGGATACTGGCACTCCTTTTTTCTGGTACTCCCCATTGATGCATATGTTCATGTACAAGAATGTTGTTTTCTTCTCAGAAAAAATGGAGTTGAGGCAGAAGGTGAATGGAGAAAGGTTACCAATATAGGTGTGGAGTGAATATTTGTCTTACAATAGGGGAGGTTCCAACTTTGTGTAGTTTGATAACTACTTTGCCTCCAAACTCAAGGCTCGGTTGGTGGTAAATGTGCCAAGAGTCCCTGAAGATTTTCATGACTTCCTCTAATTGAAGGTGAGGAAGCCTAATTTAAATGTGTGTCACAATTGGGGTGATATCATCTTGTACCCTATAAGCACTATCTTGAGGGTGTATGGTTTCTAGGGAACCCCTCATATCCTCCCCTTTAATGTACCATCAAGGATGGGGTTTTACAAAGTTATATGGCAACTAGGTTGTATTCATGAGGACAACCTAACAAAGATAGGAAAAAGGGACTTTGTTCCCTGACTACACTATTGTTTCTGATTTTGTCTGTTCCAAGGGAGGATGGGTCCACTTCGAAAGGTTTTTTGATGACTTCAATTTGAGGAATGGTCCTAGGAGACAACATGACCTTGAGGGATTCTTTGCATTGTTTAGACAACAAATTAAAGGTGGAAAATTTGCACATGAATTCAACTTTCCTCAAGACCTAATTAGAAATGAGTTTGATTTGAATAGGTAGGAGTTGAATAAAGAAAAATGGATTGCATATGAAAAGTTGCTTGCTATAATACATAAAATGGATCCAAAATATGATCCATTAATGGAGTTCACTCCATTTCACAAGAGAATAGACTTCTTAATGGCTAATTTCAAAAATCTCATGGGCACCTTGATGACCAAGAGGGTCAGTTTGGAATTAGATTTTGGTATAGAAAGACCAGATGTGAGGCCTGAAGAAACAAGGCCAGCTTATCAGCCACCAGTTGATAGGCCTTTATACAAGAGAAAAAGGAATGCGAGCAGTGATGAGGATGGAGGGGATAACAAGGGAAAACAAGTCATGCAAGCATCATCACAGTTGGGTCCAAGGATCAGAGCACATGGAGGGATAGGGATTATGGATCTAGATTCACCACCAAGAGGTGATCCTGCAATGTTACCATCAGAGCCAAGCCCTAAGAGGCAGAGAGTTGAGGAAACACAGGAAACTCTGATGGATGAGATAATTGTGACTAATCAAGACATGCAGGTTGGTATCCCTTCCCCTCCTAGATCAACACAATTGGTGCTTTGTGACATGGATGTAAAGGGGAAATGTGTACAAGATTCTAGGATGGAGGCCTACAAGGCATTCTTGGATGATGATGCATTTGTAAAGACTCCTATATTCTTGCAACTAGTTTGGAGGATAAACTAGAAGAGTACAAGAACAAATGCAAGAGCAGGAGAAAATCAAGACCTGATAGGCCCGAGCAGAAGAATGATGATGAGGTCAAGGCCAAATTAATGGAAGAATTCAAAGGAATCACTCCTAAGGAGGGAAGAGGACTTTTGACTCAGGTTGGTGTCTTACTTTTTCCTAAATGGGACATAGCTGATGTGGTTGCATTCAATGTTATCTTATAGTCCAAACACCCTATACAAAATATTGAAGAAGAGGTTAAGGCAGCTCTATAGGACTCTTCCTTCAGTGAGGAGTATGAAACTCTGTCCATATGTGCATTGGCACCCCAAGGTAGAAAGCCAAATGTAACTGATATTATCCCACACCTAAGGGGAGGGCTAGTCTTCAAGAGAGCTTCTGAAACTTCACCAACAGAAGCTACAAGCCTAACAGTATATGTGGCCAAATTGGCCCAAAAGACAGTTGAGAGAGAAGAGGTTGAAAAGAAGAGTCTAATGGAGAAATACAATATGATAATTGCAGAATATAGTAGGATGCAGCAAAGGAATGTTGAGCTGCAATCTGAAGTAGATAGGTTGAAATATGGGTAGGTGGGAGAATCCTCCAATTCTCCTGGTATTAGAGCGTTACCTTCTATTGTAGGATCGGTCCCCCCTACTACTTCAATTGTTTCAACTCTGGGGTCCCCCATCCAGGCACCTGCTCTCAATCCTACACCAGGGCCAATTGAAGAAGAAGTCGAATATTCTATGGATCCCACCAAGAAGCAAATGTTGAATAGGATCACAAAATTATAGGCTGCCTTAAAGGCAAGTGAGGATGATGCAATTTCCAAAAAAAGTGATGTGGTTGACACAATTTTCAAGCATCTTAATGAAAAGGTTCATGGTAAATTACCATCTGTACATTATTTGTATTCTTTATTCTTGGATGGAATAAAAAATATCAATAGGGATCGAGAAATAGTTTTTCCTTTGGCTGAGAAATGGATCCCTAGGGCCAATGATCTGGATATTATGTACAAAGCTTCTAGGTTTGATGCGGACAACAAGCCCCAGTCATTGAAGCCTACTCAAATCTTTGTAAAATAATCGAACGAATTCCAGGCCCTACCTGATGATTTGAGTAGAAGAATTAGGGAGCTGATAAAGAGCTTTGATGACTACAATGATACATTTTTTCCAGACATTATTGATGCACAAGGAAATGTTAAGACATTGCAATAGTGGCAGGATGGGGTAGAAGAAGTTATCAATGCACAAATCAAATCGATTTGTGATGATTTAAACTATGATTTGTTGGTAAATAGTATGGATAAGATAATTAACACCAGCGCATTCTTAGAGTTTTTTGAAATGGAAGCCAATCGGGTTGCAGTGAAGTACACACCTTACAATACTAAGGCGACTGAGGTGGTGAATTTTGGCTGGCCAACAAATGAAAAGTATCAGAGATGGGTGGACAAGTACTTAACTGAAGAGGAGTAAAACAGTTTCTATTACCATAGGATGGATGAAGGAATGCAAGATGATGATGCAAATAATTCTGGAGACAGCCATAAGAAATGATTTAACAATGGATAGGTTATGTGAACAGAATGAGAAGATTTTCGAAATGGAGATAGCCATAAGGAATGCACTGGAGGATGCTGATACACACAAGCGACCAGCTTACCGAGATTATTTGTCAAACATCTATTTATGGCTTAATAGAGCATAATTTCTAGTTTGTTATTGTTGTTAAGCAAAAGACATTTCTCAAAGGATGCACCCTTTCACAATTTTGATATATTTATATCTGTTTCATAATGTAAAATAGATATAGGCAGATAGGAGAAAGATACAATAGATAGTTTGCAATGAAACTTTCCTTTAAAAGACTCAGATGCATGTATGAATTTTGATGAAGTTAATGAAGATGTTTGAACTTGTGGCTTAATCTTGGTATCAGTTGTTTGTGGAATTATATAGTTATCTGGTTGTCTCCATTTTGATGCTTTTTTGTTGTTTAAATTGATATATCAAGCATATAAATATATTCAGTTTACTGATACACATTTGTTGTATTTGTGTGATGTGATTATTTGGTTCTTTCAAGTAAAGATTAAGCCCTTCTAGTCAATCATAGTAACTGAAGAGTATTAATTGGATCAATAAGAAGAATCACATAACTAGGATTGTCATTCTATCTCAAGTAGAGTTTTTCAGTCATTTATTTGCACATTTATACAAGTTATAAACTACATCTGTGTGCCAAACACTTTGAATTATTTCCATCATAGATTACACTTTTATAGATCTTCATTAGACTCCATACACCCAACAAGGCAGTGATCTCATGCTTTCATCTTTTGGTTTATCCATTTTATTTTTTACATTTGTTAACTGAACATATTCTAATATAATTCAAATATAATTAAAATTGAAAACATCATAAATTAATTATGTAACCACATAAGTCAAATATAATTCTATCAAGAAATTAATATCAAATAGATAATACAATCACATAACTCATACATTTCAATGTCATTGATCTTCTTCTTCATCTAACTCTTTGTTTGTATCATCCGATCCAGATTCAACATTGTAAGGATTGGTCATATCATCATCATCGTCATTGATATCAGTTTCGATGATATCATCATCGACATGGATATCATCTTCATGAACATTAACTCCTACATCATCATGATCTAGTTCCTCCTCTTTGACATCTTCATCAGGCACATCATCAACTAACTATTGATCATGATCATCATCTACATCATCTTCTATTTCTTCAGTATCTTTTCTTCCACCACATTATACTTTACCGGCCTTCCTCTTAGGTCATGTCTAACAACATATGACCAACCCACTTTATCTAGAACCTCTAAGTAAAATACCTACTCACATTGGCTTGGAAGAACATAGGGCTCATTTCCAGCTAGCTCAAAATACCTTGTATTAACCATGGTAAATCCATTATCATGTTCAATAAAATCTCTCTCGGGATCATTTTCATTCAATCGTAGCCTATACCATAGGACAAAAAATAGAACTAATTTGAAGGACTTAAAGTCACACTCAAGTATATCATCCAAAATCCCATAGTATTGATTTTCTGAGACTTCTGGATGTATGTCGCTTCTAGATGAAACAATAGTCACCTGGAAGGCTGCAGTTATCCCAGAATCACAATTTTTCTTCGTGTCATGCAACTTTATGATTCGAAATTTATGATCATTGCACCACATAGCCTTGTGGTGTTTCACATGCAATATTTTGAACATGTAAAACTTATTGCAATATCGTTAGTTGATAAACATATTTATTCTTGGTCGAATGTATGCAAAGAAAAAATATCCCAACATATATATACATCAATATAATTGAAAATAATTAAATAATATGGGTGATTAATATATTTATACATACCTATTTATCTCTTAAACCATATGCTAAATCAATTTCCCTTGGTGTAACATTGGAATCTCCATTACAATGAGCTTCTTTAACCAATGAAGCCACACCTTCCCATGTTAATGCGTGACCAGATTGTTGACATCGTTCAATCCATACCATCATCCAATCAAGATTGATTGTGACGTACAAATGTAGTGCATCCCACTCTCGACCACCTGTATCAAAAAAAATTGAAATTCACAAACAACGTATAATTAGTTAATTACCACGGTATACGACCTTAATTTATAATTGATGAATATTGAAGATTAATAATTAAATAAGTACAATATACATAAAAACCAAATGTAAAATGTATTCTAATTAATCTGCATGACCATCTTATAATTACCTATCACTTTCCTCAATCTACCTTTCCCCATCAGGTACTCCCCTTCGAATTTGTTAATGGAGTTGGGATCCCAAATGTGATCTACATGGATCTTTGTTGCAAACTTAGAAAGATATTCAGTAATGTACACCATTGCCTGGTATACCATGTATCCCTCCACCGTAGAACCCTCGGGATGTGCTCTTTGTCTAACCAAAGCCTTCAAAAATTTCATGTGCCTCTCAACCATCCACATTGACCTTGTGTGTATAGGTCTACACAATTCAATCTCCTCAACTTGGTGTATGAGGTAGTGTTCTTGTGCATTGAAATTTTTTGAAGGTAGACACTTTTCTATTCCACACATTAGATGAGAAATTCTTCTCTTCCAGTAATTTATATCTTCTTTATTGATTGCTTTAGATGACAACCATCTACAAGTGATTCAAGGCACAAATATATTAACGAGATTTAACAAAAATATACAACGAATTGAACAAATATCGCTACTTACTTCATGTATTTTCCAAGATCATATATAACTTGCTTGACATTCTTGTCGAAGTTGTCTAGGAGAGATAGAGTTAGAACGTACTACAACAATTATAAAATCATCTTTTCATTAATATTTTTCAAAAAGTAGTAAACATAATACACTGAAAAGTACATGCAGTATACAAATATATATATAATATACCAGAATAATTACCTTAATGAAGGTATGTCAATCATGCATTTTCATCCCTAACCCAAATTCAACTTTCTTTGTTATGATATTGTTTATGTTCACAGCAAAACCTGTGGGAAATCAAATTTTTTGTATGACTTGTTTTATAGCATTGCTTTGCCGATCCATTAATAACCAAGGAAGGGAACTTATATTAATTTGGTCTCCATCGCTATTTAATTGAATGATATTTTTTATTGCACGACTAGCTTCCTGAATGTCACTACAAATTTTGACAATTTTTTCTTTGTCATGCCTTCCATCCAATATTTTCCATAACATTTCTGTCATATTATTTCCGATATGCATTCTATCAAAAAAATGCACAATTTGTAGCTTCTCATAGTAGGGCAACCTACTACATTGTCTGAGATAACTTTTCAGTCCCTGTGGAAGCTGACCATTAATGCCTTGACGACCTTCATGAAGCATATAAGTTAAACAAATTAAAAAATGACAATCATTGTCAATTACAGCATGAGTAAACACAGCACAATATAAAAATATAAATTCAAAACATACCGTAAATGATAGAAAAACAATTTGATCCGATGTATAACCTTTACGATTAATTCTATTATATTCCAACTTCCATAGATGAGGTGTCATTCTTCGTGGTTTTGATGTAGTCTCTTCTTTCCCATTGAAAAGATGTTTTTTAGTAGTTTGATACTTATGATTTCTATGGAGGAAGTGCCTATACTCATCAAACACCTGCTTTCCTAAACTTGTTGAACAGCAAGATTTCATCTTTGGACCACAAATTGGACATGCAAATTTTTCCTTTGTTTGAAGACTTGCGAATCATATATAATTGGATTAAATATGTCAATTTTTATAATTATATATAATGAATAGATTATTTAAAAAACATGCATGATATCTACTTCATAAAATTAAATATCATTAAAGTCATGCAGTCGAATGTTATAACATACCAGAAAAATGTGTTAGCCCTGGGGCATCATGAATTGTCCATAAAAGCATTGCATGGAATTGAAATTTTTTTTGTCCTATTGGTCTAGATATGTCATACATAGTCATGCCATTCCATAACTTTAGTAACTCGTCAATAAGAGGCTCAATATATACATTCATATCTTTAACTTGATACTTACCTAGTTGAATGAACATAAATATTACATAATTATTATAACCATTTTACTGCAATATATATAAATTCATGTACATGACTATTAAATGAAAAAACATATAAGTCATTATGCAACAAATAAGACAAATGAGATGCTACTACGTTAAAGAAAATTGATGTAAACAAATACCTAGAACAGTCATTGCCAACATTATGTGCTCCCTCTTTATTGACATCCATGGAGGAATGTTATTGTTGATAACAAAAATAGGCCACAATGAGTAAATAGATCTCAGCTCTCCAAATGGATTGAAACCGTCCGCTGCCAATGAAAGCCTGAGATTACGAGGTTCTTCTTTAAAGTGTGGCCATTTTTCCTCCATGTCCCTAAATGTAGAACCATCCGTATGCATTCGAAGAATCGCATCTCCATTCTATTTCATGCATGGTAATCCATAAATTGCGCTAAGATTTCGCACCTAAATAATTGTTGCATACGTGGAATAATGAGAATATAACTAAGAACCTTGCGAGACACCCTTTTTGTTAGTTGATATGTTTGATATCTACTGATATGACATTCTGAGCATTCTATTGCAAATTCATGTTGTTTATGATATATAATATGATCATTGGGACATGCATCTATTACTCGATACTTCATTCCAATATCTTTCATAATTCCAGGTAAATCTTGATATGAGCAAGGTAAAATATTTTATAGTGGTAACAAAAATTCACCAATCAATCTACAACAAAAAATAATTTCTTAATATAAAGAATATTAATAGTACATACTTCATCCTTTATTTACTAGCGATGAACTAACAACAATTAAAATAGATGAAAAAAGATGACATATATGACATACCTTAACATCCGTGAGATTGCTATGTTGGATAAACCATTCATAACCTTCAAGTTCACCAGCAACAATACAACAGAGAGAAGATTTGTTTGGGAGCCTTCATAAAGGGGCTTGTATGCCTTCTCAAGTACAAGTAAATCATGAACATCATCAAAGTCATCTCGATCAACATGATCAGGTGTGCCACTACATGTGTCATGGATCAATGTATTTGTACCATCATCTTCAATTTTGTTTTCTGGCGCATGATCATCTTCTTCCATAGGATCATTAACTTCATCTTTGATATTCACAGCTCCATGTTCCTCCGCATGCAAAACCACATTCTTCGGGCCGTGATAATCCATATCATGTGCCCTAGGGCACCCCACCTTTATAATAATGATAGACACAAATAAACCATGATCATGATCAAGTGATTTTTTATATATATATCAAATGTTAAAACAATATAAACATTTACAAATTCAATCAATATAAACACATATAATAAACAACTTACCAATGGACAATAACCATGCCCCACTTCAACGTGACCATGCTACCAACAATGTTTCTCAGTTGTTGTGATTAAATGTCTTCTCGTCTTTAAGCCCTTACAATTATTGCAAGGACAATAACATTTCCCATCACCCTTTCTTATGAATCTAGCCCACAATCTATGAAGTGACTCTTCATTTTGTTTTGGACTAATATTATCTCACATGATTTTTCTTTACCAAGCTTGAATATTTAGATCTTCAAAAAATATAAACATCACACCCCAATAGTTTTTAATCATACACAGGTAACAAAATATAATAATTTTGATATTTTACACCAAAAAAATTTGACATGCAACCACCCCTACAAAAGAGAAGATAGTCTGAAGTTAATGACCCCAAAAAAACACTTTCAAATGCTAATTCCAGAAATTATTAAATTCTAATTTTACTATGATTTCCAACTATTAAGACTCCTAAAATTAGAATATTGAACTTGCACAACAAAATCTAGAAATGAAATTCTCAAAATGCAGCTAATAGGCCTCAACAATTAAGGCCTACTCAAGAATTTATGAAGTCACTGCAAGGTTTTCAGGCCTTACCTGATGATTTCAACAAGAGGATTAAAGAGTTGGTAAAGAGTTTTGATGACTGGAGTGACACATCTTTACAAGATATTTTCAGATGCCCAAGGAAATGCTAGATCACTGCAGCAATGGCAGGACAGGGTAGATGAAATCATCAATGAACAAATCAAATTGATTTGTGATGACTCAGATTATGACATGCTGATGAGTGGTATGGATAAAATCATTAACGCTAGCACATTTTCAGAATCTTTTGAAAGGGAGGCGAATCAAGTAGCAATAAAGTATACACCTTACAGTGCCAAGGTAAATGAGGTGGTAAATTTTAATTGGCCAATGGATGAGGAATATCAAGGATGGGTAGAAAATTACTTAATTGAATAAGAATACGACAGAGTCTACAATCAACAGTTAATAGCTCAGTGCTTATGGTTATAACAAATTTTGGCTATGTCTTGGTGGTAGTTTTAGTGCAAGTTTTCGAAGTTTGGAAAATGCAACAGTTCTTCTCCAGTGGATGGGATGAACAAGAAGATTCTCTAGAGACTCAGCTGTTGTAACCAATTTTTGAAATGTCATAAGGTGGTCCAAGTGACTAGTGACAGGTGTATTTCTGGTTCGATGCTTGTTTCTCCTTCATTTTCCCTATAAGAAGGATTTCAGGACTAGACATACAAGTTACCAAGTTAGATATCTTTAGGTTGAGTCTAAGTGAAGTTACAGAGCAAATTTGTAAAGAGCCTGATATTATAGTGAAGATACTATTCTTAGGTTTGGTGTCATTCTGTTGTAGGTTTTAGTTTCATGGGTACTTAATTTTCAAGACAGTACTAGCCTCTGAATGAAAATTACTCATTTCAAGGTCATGTATCTCCATTGTATGAATATATTATTATCTTTAATAAAATGATCAAGGGTTATTCCATTCATCTCACTGTTATGGTGTGTGTAATTCTCATTTTGGCTTTAATTCACGGAATTGATTAAAATGCTTGAGTGAGGTTATAGGTGACTATGTTCATATAAGGATTAGATAAGTAGTATTGGGTTAGAATATAGATTTATGGTATTGTAAGGTAGTATTATCTAAGATTTTATATGCTATGCGTCTAGAAGATAAACTTGGTTACAATAAAAAACAACCAACACCTTTGATATTATCTAGCTATGGCTCTCAAATCTATTGAAAATTGATCATTAGGGTTAAAATTGAAACCTTGCAAATATAATCTTTGTCCAAATCCATCAAGAATTTTCCATCAGTTATAAACAATTCCCTTATAAAGAATTTGTGAAGTCAGGTCTAAAATCTAGAAATGAAATTCTAAAAATGCACAAGACTAAAAATGAAATCTAATGAGATGTTCCTTTAAAATATTATTTTCAAACCTGGAAGTACAAATCTGACTTCACAAATGAGTTCTAGAAAAAGACAATGACTACCCTCAACCTGGCAATATCTTCTTGAGTTTCTTCTAATTTTCCCCAAGAAAACCGTCGAGCAAAACACTGTCGCAATAAATAGTCGAGCTCATTTTTATTTGTGCCCGCCACAATTTAACTTTGCAAGTTTGTCGAAATTTTGGCAAAAGATCTTTGTCAAAATGTAGACGAAAAAAATGGTTCATCAAAATTCCGATGAATGTCAGGGATAAAATTTTAAAAAAATGAAAATTTGCACAAGTGCTCGATAATACATCTAATTATATAGCTTTTGTCAGATTTTGCAATCAAATGAGTTAGTATGAAATGAATGTCTTTGAAGGCCAAAATGAACCATTTTTGGGTCAGTTGGTCACACAGAGGCATTACAAACCATCCCCAATGAGGAGTGTAACATCCTTGTGGACTTAGGGGCAAGAATCTATCACGGATGGAAGCACACCGTGCAGATGCTCGCACACTGTGCTTGTGTCCCTGACAAAAATTCCCCCACCAACACACAAAACACACGCCAAGTGGATGCATTTTGGATGGGTGATGTAGAATTTGGCCTTTAAATTTGATTTTCTAAGGTGAGGGTATGCAAAAGGGGAATTTACACAAGGAGTGAAAATTTGCTCCTATACATTTTGCACCAATTTAGTGAGTGTGAATATTGATGAGCATTCGATAAAGTAGATCAAGGAGTTAGAAATGTATGTTTGAATCATCAAGGAAGAAAATCGTAATCTAGAAAACTTGAAAGCACAGGGCAAGAAAAGGACTCCACAGGTACTCTTTTCTAAGGAGGCTCGAACAAAAAGACTTTGTAGCTCTATAGAACTACAAAGTTGCATAGAGTACACTAAAGGCCCATAGACCAATGATGGAAAAATCCCATAGGATGCAAGTGCTTCACAAGCCCTTAGACCTACAAAGAAGGCATTCCTCTAGGTACTCTCTCATGAAGGAAGCCAGGTGTAAGGGGATTCCATAGAGTCAAATTGGAAAGTGGCTTCACAAGTGCATCTAGAAAGAAACATGTTAATCTACAAATAAAACATGTTAGAAAACAAAAAGCAGCCACACAAGCAAACAAGCAGACAGTCAAGAAATTGAAAGGATTTCAAAGGGGTCCATTGGGAACCCTTCAAAAGAAGAGTGGTACATTTAAGAGATTCATTGTTTGAAAGTGAGATAGCGGTATTTTGCAAATCGATTTAACATCAAGGAATCCTTTTGAAAGATGTTCACTTCATTAAGGAATTCAAAAGGAAGAAAACTCCCCCTCATGAGGGGAAGGTCAAGGATTTTCTTGCAGGAAAATTTTCTCCCTCCTCAAAGGAAAGTTATTCAAATTCTTTCTTTGTGAACCCATGATGAAGCAAACCCACTCCGCTAGGAGGTCCAAGTTGAGAATGTGATATTTGAAAAAGTTTGCAAAGATTTTTGAGAAAAGATTCATTGGAAACAAATTAGTTTTCTAAAAATTGAAGTCAACATGGTAGCCCCCCTTAGGGTTGTGTGTGTTGAATGCAAAGGCATGCGCTAACCTAAGGAGAGAAAAGAAAGAATGAAAGAAAAGGTGATGTTGTGGCCAGTGGGACATAGTGAGATGTCACTGTGGTAATATTGTCACACAACATAGGCACCACAACATCACAAATCAAGCAAAGAAGAGAGAAGGATAAAAAAATTGAAAAAAGATAATATCATCATAGACAAAAGGCACAGTGGTGGTTTGATATTTTGATATTTTTATTTTTAGTATATAGATGAACTTTCATCAACCCCATATTATATCAAACTTTATGAAGAATGCACAAGAAGACAAAGTAAAAATAAAAAATTGGGTCAACATGGAAGTGAAGCCTAAATTCCCCCAACACTTTGCATCATCGCCAATTTTCCGAAAATCAACACATAATAAAGGAAGAATGATGCCAGAAATAGAGGAATTTTACGACACATAATCACTCTTGTATCCAAGAACCTACAAGGGTGACAAGGGTCATCTAGGAACACATAACACAAGCACGGGGGAACACATCACAAAAAACACACACCTAATCTAAAGTTAAAGAAGAGGCACCCCCCCTCACACTCATCGACCAAGAGGTTGTCTTCTTCCCAATCTAGATCATTATATGGGGAAGGAAGATGAGCTTGCAGTGGTGGAATATTAAGGGAGGGAGCTTCCGACCCTCCCACAACAAGGGCCAAGAAAGAAGGCCCTATGAAGTCTTCTTTGCTCAGCTCCGCAATGAATTTAAGCACAATGTCTCCTTTTTAATGACATTCACTCAGCTCACAAGATCAACTAGGACCCCCGTCATAATGTTTCCATTGAGGCAAGCGGGAATGTAGAGGGGAGAGGGCTTTTTGTTCAAGGGCATGTCTTGCGAGGTGAATGTTACATCTGGAAAAGCAGTCATAGGTTGTGGGAAAGGAGTAATCGTGACTATATTATTGTATGTCGAGGGTTGGGTAGAAGAATCAAAGGGGTCAATAATCAAGTTAGCAGAGTGAGATAGAAATGGTCCCGTGTAGATCTACAACTCACTATTGGCCTTTTCCACCAGTTTATTCACATTTGGTTTCATCCCATCGAGACGAATTGTACCATCATCGATGAGATCTTGTATCTTGTGATGCAGGTGCATACAACACTCGGTAGCATGCTTGTTAACCTGATGGTACTTACAGAAATAATTTGCATCATACCAATTAGGATAAGGTTCCTTGAGAGGTCAAGGGTTTTCCAAAGTTATGATATTGTCCTTCAACAACTTTTGCATGATGGAAGAATAAGATTCTGCTAACTTTGTAAACCTCTTGTTGCATCTAAGGCCATTATCATTTATCACGACACTTGCATTTGCAACAACTTTACCTTTTCCTGAGATGGACATAATAAATTTTCCCTTCGAATAGGTGCACAAGGAATATCCCTTGAACTGAACCACCATTTGTTGATATTCCTGCAACGCGGCACACAGGTGTGCAAAAGAAGGGTATTTCATTAGGGAAATTTTTTCCTGCCAATCTCTCTACAAGTTACCTATGAACACCTTCTACACATCGCAATCAGGTAGCAAGTATGAGATATATGAAAAGAGCACTTGGTATAGCACTATAAAATTACTTATTTTCTTGCTACCCCCCTGCTTACATCAGATGAGATCTAAGAAGGTCATCTTCGGACCAATGTTAGCTTGGAACTGACAAAGAAATTGATTTACAAATTGATCAAATGAAAATATAGAATTGTAGGGCAAGGAATAGTACCACTCAAGTGTCGTATCTGTGAGAGATCAAGGAAATGATTTTTCCATCAAAGAATCATGATGGAATATATCTGTACACATGGAATTAAAGGCTGACACATGTGTTTGTGGATCCTGTTTTTCTGCCATATTTCTCAAACTTGGGAATCTCCATTCCTTGTGGGAAGGGAGTACTCATATTTTCTACTGAAAATGGGCTATGTCTGAAGAAGGGCTAAAAATAGGTTGGGAAGAGGCCTGGGAAAGGCTCGTCAATTGGTTTTGCAACCAACCCATGTTCTATAGAAGGGCATTCAAAATAGGGTTAGAAGATGACAAAGGCCCAATGGAACCTCCGGAACCACCTCTAGAGCCGTTGTTGTGACCACCGTTGGAGCCACCACCACTAGTGGGGCCTCCTCCAGAACCACCACCATGGCCTCCACTAAAGCCACCTCCTCCAATACCATTCCCATTACCAACACTGCCACCACTCATTCCACCAGAGCCCCCACCGCCAAAGGCAATAGGAGGGGTGAAACTGAACCCAAGGGGCATTCTACTCACCTTGAGAGCATGGGGTTTTAGAGCATTAGAGGAAACACTGATCGAATTCCCTATCTCGGCCATGCATACAAACATGGTGGGCATTGAAATTGCTATTTGTCTTTCATACGTATCTAGCACTTCTCCTTGGGTAGTACTTGACCTGGGCTTATACAAGGGGATATAAGATTTTTTTAGATTGGCAAGGCCATGTAAGAACTCTATACCCAAATAATCCTTCCCTAACAAATTTATCACCTTGCTAGTAAGCCTAGCAGCTCTTGCCATGCTTGGTGCATTTTCTAAATGTTTCACAAGGTCTAGAAATATATTATCTAATGCCAAACATTTTTTTGTAGGGATATGCACAACCTCATCCTCATCCACAAATGAATCCATAGGGGATGCTAGATGGGTAGGAACATGAGTGGTCTCTTCTATGAAACCCATCTCATGAGTATAATTTGTAGGAAAACCGGTAGTACAATCTGTAGCTAGATTAGTGGAGAAACTAGAGGTGAAACTAGAAGTGACCTTCATTTTTTCCATCGGTAGGTGTCGCACACTTCTCCTCACAACATACCTAGAAGGTATGGACTGGGTTGTGATGCTCATAAACCTTCACAACACTTAGGCTTACAACCATCACTAGTTGCGGGGAAAAGTCTCAACACAAGAAAATGGATAGACGTTGTTCATGTCGGGTTCACCAAAAATGTAAGAGAGGGGGACCAACCACGTCAAGGTTCCAAGTCATAGAGAGCTGAGAGCAGAGGGATGCCCTAACTTACCTCACTCTAATGGGTGTCTTGGGATGTGGATTGAGAATGAAGAGCACTCTCAAGTGCTTATGTCACTCTACAAACCTAAAAATCTAATTGGGGCTAGATGAGCCGATTTCTAGAGTCCAAACTACACCTCAAACAACTCTCTATCCGATAATGACAATGTGGATCTGGGATGAGAGTGCAATGTGCTGGCATCTCTCTAGCATGTTGGCATCCATACGAATAGAAAACATAAAAGGAAATGAGGAAAAAAATCAGAAGCCTATTGACAACCTAGCTAACTAACTTCAATGAAATAAATAGAATGATAAAGTATGAAAAGTAAGTTCATAAATGATAGAGTAAGTGGACAAAAATGAGGGTGATGAATATCAACTCACTGAAGCATCAGTTCACCAGTGAGCTCCATGCACACGTCCACCTACACACAAGCAAGAAGGGAAAAATTTTGGGGCTGTATAGGGGTTTTCCTTAGTCAAACCCCCGCTTTGGTGTTTCCACCTCCACGGACAGCCAAAAAAGAAACAAAGTAGAAAGTATGATAAAAGAGATAGAAAGAAATACACTGAACACTACAAAAGATAAAAGCTACTATATCAAATCACAATGTGAAATTAAAGTGATGCTATACCACCTCCACCCAAAGGAACTCAAGGCCAATGAAGGGAGAATGCAATGTAACGAACTGGGCAAAGTTGTCACAGTCGCAATTGTGACGAAGGGAGGTCTCGTAAGACTCTAAGTTCATAGATACTATGGTAGAGCAACACGTGCAAAGATGAAGTTGATGGAGTAACCAATTGTTGCAATGCTCAATGCAGTTCTGAAAATTCTAGAATTGTGAAAACATGCGAAAGATGGAATGAAAATGCTCAAAGATGTGAAAGAGATGAAGTGAGTGTGAAATGAATGTCTTTGAAGGCTAAAATGAATCATTTTCAGGTTGGTTGGTCACACAAAGGTGTTATAAACCATCCCCAATGAGGAGTGTAACATCCTTGTAGACTTAGGGGTAGGAATCTATCAGAAATGGTAGTGTGTCATGCAAACATCTGCACATTGCATTCATGTCCCTAACAAAAATTCCCTCACCGACACACAAAAAACACACCAAGTGGATGCATTTTCGATGGGTGATATGAAATTTCACCTTCATATTTGATTTTCTAAGGTGAGGGTATGCAAAAGGGGAATTTACACAAGGGGTGCAAATTCACTCCTATACAATATTATAGATATATATGCTTAGATAGGAGTAGATATATGTTTAGTTTATGATTATTTTTCACCAATTATATATTAATTTATATCAATTTTATTTTATTCTATATAGTCTTGTGCCTTATTCAGCATTGTGACAAATCCTAAACCATTTCAATATGTTAGGTCTCCCAATTATCCCATGGTACAATAATATATAGAACATCTTTCCAAAAAAGAGCAAGACTTGAGCTAATCATGAATTCCATTTTAGATATATTATAGTTCAATGTAGTGATTTTGATGTTAATTTGACAATTCTATTTAATAGTCTAACTTTTCAACCATTGGCATAATTAATCTAATTTGTTTCTAATTGCTATTGTGTAGGAAACTTCAAAGCCACCAATTACTTTGAGGAGGCTCAATTTTCATGACCCAACATGCAAATAGGATTTTCTAGAGATTGATACATTTAGGGATTGATATAAAGTTATTCAATATATATATTGTATATAGATCTTGAGATAGCATATGCCACATTTTGTAAAACCTATTTTAAGTTGGCATGTATGCCAAGTTTGTATATGCACATACACAATTATTCTACAATTTGATATATGAAAATTCATATTCAATCTAATTTGTTCCTTTTGTGCATGTCTTTCTACTTTGAAACTTAAAATTAGAATGTATAATCAGTTTAGAACAGTTAAGTTATGATTATAGGATAGGGTAAAATCAAGGTACAAAGCATGAATTAACAATAGCAACCACCAACTACCTAAAACTCAAGCCATAAAGACCCTAATCCAACAATGAAATACAAAGGACAATATAAAGATTAAAAAATAAAGCAATAATACTATAATTCCTATGCCATAGTTCAATCACCTTCATTGCTCTTCTCCATTTTGCTTTATATTCTTGCTTTCCCTCAGAATTGTAGTATGCAAGAATAAGCCTAATGATAGTGATAGAAAGATATCAAAGATAGTGGTTGTACCCTTAAAATGAAAAGGATAGGTCTCTTTTTTAGAAAACCAATTCAAAATGGAGGGCTAGGATTAAATGATGAATAATAATGATGATCCATGGACGAGCTTGCTTGAAAAGAAAATAAATAGGGTTTAGTTAAGGATGGACAATGGAGATTGAAAGGTAATAAATCCTTATCAAGGGTGGAGGTTAATTGAGATAAAAGAGGAGGATGGCACATAAAAAGAGGTTGTTGGAGTAAATTAAATAATTAATTATTTAATCATAGAAGAAGAGGGAAAAGTTGACTTTTAATTAAAATAATTGAAAAACAACTATTTAATTAAAAATGGAGGAATATTTTGGAAAAGTTGTGAATGGCTCGCTTTGCTCCAGTAACTTCCATGACTAAACCTATGAAGGGATTTGGTTCCCTGGCCAAAATTCTTCTAAAAATGTTACATCACTAGGAAGAATTGTTGCGTGAGACTTAGGTTTCTCGAGGAAAATTGGGCTAATTTGTTGGGAATGTATCATGACCTAACAATAAATATGCATTGGGCATGAATTTTGAACTGTTTGGTGGGTGGTTGGATTTCGTTAGAAATAATTCAATCTCTACTTTGGCTTCCTCTTATCGTACCTCACAGAGTCTCCCCATTTCCATTAGGCACTCAGATTCAATCCCAAAAATTTTCCTCACTACTATTACATGTAACAGAGAAGTTTATTTATAGGATCATGCTATAATATGCAGATTTATGAAAGTTTGGCCAAAACTATGTGACCTCCATTCTTGGATAGGTAAAAACTAGGAAGAATATATGGAGGCATAAATTAGCATATACCCTTGTGCTAAGGGTTTTTTCATACTGGAGTTTGAATCACTGGAGGACAAGGCACTCATTCTCAATACTAGTCCTTGGTTTTTTCAAGGAGATTTTGTATGCATCAAACCATGGTTCCCCTCTTTCGACCCTCATACTAAGACATTTTCTTCAACATTTTTATGGGTAAGATTGCCTTACCTTCCTTTGCAATTTTGGGAGATCGAATGTCTCGTGGAAATCGTGAATGGTATCGGAAAATATCACAGTATTTCCAAAGAAACCATTAACCATGAAAACTCCACATGTGCTCATTTATGTGTTGAATTTGACTTATCTAAAGGCCTTCTAGCTGAAATCTCTCTAAAGGTGGGGAATAGAAGATGGTTCCAACCGATAGATTATGAAAATATTTCTTTTAGATGCAGGCACTATTACTCAACTATGCATGCTTCATCCCAATGTAATAGGAAACAAGCATCAACATGAAGAAATGTTGGCCCAAATCAACCTTCATGGTGGGCAGGTGTTGAGTCTAGTCATTATGTCATTGCTCCTAAAGAGAAGATTAATATTCCACCTTCACATGATGCACAAAAGGTGAACTCTTTTTCCTCCCCTTCCTCATCTACTCTAATAGGTTCTAAAGATGGTATGCCTGAAGGTGGCTCGTTGGGTGTTGGGACACCGTCTTTTGATTTACAACCTCCATTAGGGTCTACATAGGGTGGATCTGCAAAGGAGGACTTTTGTAAGGAACAATATTTTACCCAAAGGGATGATGAAGAGTGGACAAAATTAAAGAGGAAAAGGTCGCACCCTTCTCGCCCCAAACTTACAATGACATTAAGGTCAACAAAGTTGGCGGAAAAACTTTGAATTTATGTTTAGCACTTTGTACACACAAAATCTTGATTGATGTAATTTCTTTTGATTTCAATGAAAGAGAGCTACCCTCTCTAGTAGTAGTTTTCCTAAAAACAAATATGGAGGAAAAGGACAAATTATTAAATAATTAAATTAATTATTTAATAGTGGAGGGGAAAATGAAAAATAATTAAATAAATGGGATTTATTTAACTATGGAAGAAAAATCTAATGAATAATTAAATAATTATTTAATCATAGAAGGAAAATGAATAATGAATAATTAAATAAATAAGAATTTATTTAATTATACAGAAAGGAACATAGTGACGTAATTAAATAAATATTATTTTATTTGATTAATCAAAGGAAGAATAGAAAATGGGGAATGAATTAATTAAATAATTAAAATTATTTAATTAATAGAAGAACATGATTCTAGAAAATAATCAAATAAATAAAATTATTCAATTATGCACGGAAGAAGGGAAATCAATGTGAAAAATGCAATTCGTAGGCTTAGAACATTTTTTAGTGTCTACATTTTGCCCCTCTTTGATACAATGTGAATCCATTTGAATGTTGTAGCAAAGAATAAATAGAAATAAAATCAGCTTATAATATGCCCCAATGAAGGTGGGATAGGATGATGCCCCCTCGAGAAATTTGACATATTTTTGAAAAGTTCTAAATTTTTTGGCAAGTTTACCAACAAGTTGATGTGATGTGCTTAAGTGCGACGATTGACAGAAGAAATGTTAACTAGAAGAAAAAATTAGTACGAAGTGAAGAATAGTTAGATGAGATGAAATGAGATGGATGAAATGGATTGAGATCTTTTTGGTATATTTTGAGCTTTCATTTCATTACATGATTATCATCATAGGGTATTTTTAATATAGCAATGGATAATGGATCACCATGGTATGACATAGACCAAGGTTTGATATGTTACCCCTTGCAAGAAACAAACACATGACAAAAAAAGGAGTGCCATGTCTTAGACTTGTAACCATAGAACCTTGTCGGAATGTGTAAAATAAGCAACCATAAGGCATGTTGATCCCAATGCAAGAAGGCATGAGATGACCTCTAACTTTTATAGGATATTTGATTATGCCAAATGATATACTAATACTACACAAGGAACTTAGTTTCCCTAGTCATATCACTAGGACAAACCACAAACAGAAATCAAATAGAAAATAAGTCATGATACATCATCACTCCTCTCACCACTTGTGGGCTTCATTGAGGTGGCTAGTAAAATGACCAAAGATAAATAAAAAGATAGGGAAAACTAGACCAATAGTCAACAACCATATAGATCTTTTAGCAATCGATGAGTGTTTGCTAATAGGATTGATGGGATTGATTGATCGATTGATAGATTGATAACGCCTAGTTTCAGGGAAGGAAACATGCCATATAATACATCAAGTTTGGTTTTGACAATGCTACAACCTAATAAGACAAATGCTAAGATTGATTCTAATTTTAGGAAGGATACCTCTTGTATAAGATCAATGATAGGATTGATAGAAGATAATGTTTGGTTTTAGAAAATGAGGCATGTTGTATAAGACATTGAGTCTGGTTTCAAGAATGCAATTTCCTATAGAAGACAATTGATAGTTATGACTAATATTGGTTTGATTGATATTGATGATTATGCAATTGATAAGTTAGGATTGAAGACAAAATGGCTAGTTTGCTTATTAGTTCAAGAGTTTCGAAGCTCAGTTCTCTTGTTTGATAACTGTTTGTGTCTACTCCAAATGTCAACCTTAGAAAGGGATACTTTATTATGAAACATGGATAATGGTTGGTGAAGACTTTGTTATGGAAAACCCTAAGGGACTGACCTAATTCCTCGAGGGCTCATCGAAGATGGCCTTGCCTACGTAGAAGTACAGAGACATCATAGTTTGATCGACTCAACTGACATTGTTTTTGGAGTTTCAAATGTTTTCTATTTTTTTTAAAATATTGATGGTTTTTGATTTTTTTTGGATTTTTGATTGTTTGATTTTTTTATTTTGGGAATATTTCCACATTTTTGGCTTTTTGAAAGATTATTTGGATGTTTTTGGATTTTTGGATTTTTTTTTTGTATTTTGATATTTTGAACCATGTCCAGGATTCCATATGCAACCCAAGTCCAATAATTTCCCCTAGTCAAGTACATGACCAATTTATTAGGGATGTTTAAGGATGGAATTCATTATGACCGAACATGGAAAATGAAAGATGCAAAATGTCAACTATTCTAAAGACATGAGAAGGATGACAAAGATTTATTATGGATTGGCATAGGAATGGTATTTTTTATGGATGATACACTATAAGGAACATAAAAATAGATGTGAAAGATACCCACAATCAAGCAAGAAAGCATGCACAAGGATCCAAGGACAAACATGATCTTGTCCCTAGTCAAGCTAAAAACCAATGGATAGGTGATGATGATGTTGTTGTTGATATGGGAAGGACACTTCCCAAAACAACATGAGGATTGGGAAAGGCATATCCCACTGATAATAATGTGACTAAAAGATCAAGGTTTGCAGCAAGGCTAGAAAAAATAGAAGGAATTTTTTGGATGATGCATTAGGTTCCATATGTAGCAAGATTGTATGGATTAGGCTTGTTGCATTTGGAATGACTTCTTTTCAGGATTGATTGGAATGATAGAGGGATGTTGGATAAGTGGATTAGAATCCTTAAACCAATGAAAAGGGAAAACCAAGTCCAATGATATGTATGAAAGGATAATGGGTAGCTTTGGTAAAGGATAGGATGTGAGGATTATTGGTTGGAAGAATTAGCATATGATCTCCAAGGACTATCTAGCATAGGAATAATTTTTTTTCTCCAAAATATGGGTTTGCAAAATATTATGTAGGAAATGACATGATATTTAATGGATAGTGCATGACCAAAGGATTAACATGTCAAGAGTTTTATCAAAGCATGATTTATGTTTGTACCCCAGTCCTTGTCAAGATCAAGGTAGGTAGGGAAGATGGATGGAAATTATATGGATTAGATGGATAGATGGAAATTTCATGAGAAAGGTATGGAAGAAGAGACAACTTGCACCCAAGTGTAATGGTCCATATATATAATTTCTCTTACTCATGACACCTATTTTCTAGGTTTTCATCATGGTACTTATGCAAAGCGCCATATGAATGGTTTTCACTATTGGATAAATTATTTCTTTTTACTATTTTTTTCTATGTTTTCTAGATGATCATTGTGTTTTGAATCCTTTTATGGTGTTGATGTAGATGTTGGTGTCATGATATTCCAATAGTGACCTTTATGGAGTAGTTTCATTGTCAAGATCATAGCACTTGTATATAACTAATGGATGTCATTGTAATCCATTCTAATACTCTGGTTGGCCTTATCGATATGGGAACATTGTGATAGAGTTCCATGGGAATCCTTATGGTAAATATTTTCTTCCAAAATGTGATGGATTTGTGATGTGGGAGTTTTAGACTTTAGGTGAGATGTAGGATTATGATGGATGATGGTAGGTGTGGATGGACTATTTGGAATTTTGGATGTACGAATTTTTATTTTTCAAACTTGGGGTGATGGATGAACCAACACTTTTATATGCCTTGAGGGATGACCATTTTGAAGGAGGTGGATATTTTTTATATGTAGGAGACCTCTTTTCTTGTGGGTCCACTTTTTTTATTGGATATTGGATTTTCTTTACTTGATCCATTTTTGTTTGGGATCCATTTTAACTTTATTGGTCCACTTATATTTTTGCATTCAATGGCCTTTGATATTTGATTTTGAACATTTGATTTAGAAGAATTTTATTTTTGTTGGTTCCAATTGATAGGTTTAATTAATTGGGAATGAGTGTTTATGGTGTGGATGGAAGTATTGTTGGAAGAAATCTTATGATAAGGATGACTCATGGCCCCTATTTTGATGTTTGTATTGGATAATGTTTCTCCCAATATCATGGAGTTATTGATAACATCATTTTATTTTTTGATTCAAGAATAACCAGGAGCTTGATGTCTAGGATTTTCTTGAATATGTACTAGTTCTAGAATGCCCTACTTATGTACATCTGGTCCTCTTCTTGATACTACATGCTCTAAAATATACTATTTGCGATAGGTTATTTGTTATTTTGGAAGAAATATGTGAACCCGTCATTGTGTATGTGGAAACCATTACTCAAAATTTTCTCGTATGTAAGAAAGCCTACTTTGACAAAGGTAGATGATCCTAGATGATAATATTTCTTAACTCCATTGATATGTCCGATAGATATCTGATTGATATCTTTAGCCTGATTTTGTGAAATATTGGATTATGATGGTTCTTTAAAAGATATTGATGATTCAAAGTTGATGTAGAAACCTTCCTTTTGTTCATCACCATAGAGTCCTATGAATTCATCTATAGCTTGATCATTTTCAAATATGTCTAGAGTAGGAGACTCTTGTTGTAGAGGAAGATCATATATGTGTCCCGTGGAAGCAATTGTCTCATTTATAAAGGTGGGGGTGATTGAAATATGGATTTCATGGAAAGGACTAATATCTTGATCCAATATTGGATTATTCTGGCTATTATGGTCAGCTAGAGGGTTTTTTTGGATAACTTGATCTTGATTTATCTTGGAGTTTATTTCATCATGCTTTGGACCATGCTCTTGACATATATCCAATGGTTTAGGCAATGAAATGATATGATTCTCTTTGATGGACTAATAATTTTGGCATGGAAATAATGGAGTTTCAATATGAAGATCTTTTTGGGGGTTGGTAGGAAATGAAGGAAAATATGGAGAAAGATAATTGGATGGTATAGGATTAGCAATGTGATAGGATTTTATAAGTTTTTTTTCCTATAGGAGTCAAATAATTTTCTTTGCTAGTTGTCCTTGGAGAGCACTACTAAATGTGATTTTATTAATAGTACTGTAGATTGGGATGGAGTGGATGCAAATGGGCTAGTGAATGAAGAACGAGAATAGAATGTGGAGGCTATAAGACTTTCTTGGTTTGATGACCAGAATGGAGGTATGGGATATGCATGGAAAATAGGGATTTCTGATATGGTTTGGGTTTGAGGAATAATTTGGATGGAAGTTTAATTTCCCTTGTCAAGGTTATGATAAGGGTGATCAATGGATGTTTGTTGGGGATTAATGGTATGGATAATGTTAGCTGACACTTAATAGTGAGGGTAGATGTATGAATAGCTAGAGATTATGGATTGTTGGTAAGAGGGGTAGATGGGTGGCTGAATCGAGGCTATGGATGATTGGTATGGAGAATCGATGAATGGGCTATTAAGTCTTGTAGTTTAGTATTATTGATGAAGCATGAGGTTTTCAACTTGAATACAAAGAAGATCGAGGAAAATTGAAGACATGATTGTGAGTTTTGATTGGAATGGATAATGTTATGGTAGAGCTTTGGCTATGTTTTTTTTCAGGGGGGGTTTTGATTTGGGGATGGATACAAACTAAGAATAAGGATGCAAGATGAAAATTAAACTAGACTATGTGAGGTTACAATGCAACTAGAATATGCTTTGGGATACAAAGTGATAATAAGGGCTCTAACTATGCTTCAAAATTTGGATACATAACTTTGGATTATGAAAAAGGATACTATGAAAACTATGATGGATCAAGGTAACAAGTCAAAATGTCAAGATGTCAAAAGAATAAGTGCTAAGATGATGATGACTAGATAAAGAAACTAAAACTAGGCCCAACTTGGAGATAATGATAGATAAATAATGACAAGGTGAAGATAATCCAAGTATGTGACAATGATCTAATCAATGCTATGATAAGCCTACTAATCTCAAACCTCAAAGATGGTTATGAATATGAATGAGCAAGGATGATAAAGAGTAAACTAGGCAATGCAAGGTAAACTAGGAAAACGCAATAGAAGGATTGGATAAACTAAAAAAGTCTCATGTTTGAATATATGGTCGTTGTCCAAACTAGATTTGAAATGTGGATACTTATGTATTTCTCCAAAAAATTTGATTTTGATAGATGTGTTAGATTTATTTTTTACCAAGAATCAATGGTTTCTAAATGATTTTTATTTAGGGTAGTTTTGAAATGTGGTAAGTGAATATAGCAAACACTTGAAAAAAAAATTGGCTGATTTTGACTCTTTTTGACTTCAAGGTAAGTAAGTATTTCACAAGTTTTCTTCCACATAACTTGCTTGGCCTTAGTTTGCACACAATGAAAACAAGCACAACCTAGCTAGTAGTAATAGGGTTTATCTACTAAAGTGGGATTACCTCACCCCCAAAAGAGTGATTTCAAATCTTCATCCAAGGAGTGGATGAATAGGGTATACAAAGGTTATGGACCACCTTGATACCCTTGGCCTTGAAAGAGTGTAAACTCTAGCAAGACACCTCAACCATCAAAAAATGTGGTAAGTAACTTTAGGGTACGATCTACATTGCTTGCACCACAATAATAGATGGTGAAAAAATCCTTAGGCTTCTACTAACAATGGCTTTCTAAGAGGTTGGTGAACACTAGAGATATACTTCATACTTGAGACACTTAAGCCTCTAGTCAACATGAATGTGGTTAGTTATTCCACACTAGTATTGGCATATAAGGTATAACATCCCCAAATGATGCTTTTAACTTTCACCTTCACACCTTTAATATAGCCCACCTGAAAGAATTTTCTTTGAGGTCATCCCCCTTAAGTTCTCCATTAGGATGTGTCTCAAAGGCAAGCCTCCTAAAAAATTATATAGATTGATATGTGTTTCTCTTACACCCAAGATTGCACGAAGTGCAAGGGGAGAGGATACACAAACCAATTTGGGATTTAACACAATGTGCAAGTACACAAAACATGGAAAAAACTTTAAAAAAATTCAAATCCAAATGTTCCTACTTTAAAAAATAAAAGACACATAAAACCCTACAAGAACATGGATTAGTAGTCTAGATAAAAATGTCTTCTTCCAAAAAATTTCCACATGTTGTAGATTAGATATTAGTAACACCTAAAACCCTTTGCCCTAATGAATGAAAAAGGGAGAAAAGAAAATATCCAATCTTATACCTTTTTACCTTATGATAGATAGTTATATCGTTCTATCTGAAAAATATAGTAGATTGATACATCACAAGAATAGACACATACATCCAGCTAGACAGTGACCACGATGGATTGTTTGGCACCTATGGTGGATTGTCTATTAGATGTAGTGAACTGCCCTTCAAATACATTGTACTATTTGATAGATCTGGTGCACAACCTAAAAGCTACAAAAACAAGAAAATTTGATAAAAAGACAAAAAAATATGATGATAGAAATGATGTAAACGATCTGTCAAGATGTAAAAATAAAAACATGAAACCAAGAAAATGACAGAAAATAGCAATAATGGAGTGATTTAGTAATTTTTCCCTAAGACAATCAAATGCATCATTTAATGCAATAGATGCAATGTAGAAAACCTTGCATACATAACACCATATAGTGATTGTGTCATTTTGTCAAGTGTATGCTTCATTCTTCCTTGCAGTTGCATTGCAGACCTGAAAAATCAATATTTCTCACAAATTTCTTCAAATTTGGCTAGTTCACACCAAGTTCACCAATGTAGGATAGGGTAAAATCAGGGTACAAGGCATGAATCAATAGTAGAAACCACCAACTACCTAAAACTCAATCCCTAAAGACCCTAATCCTAGAATGAAGTACAAGTGACAATAGAAACATAAATAATAAAGCAATAATACCATAGTTCCTATGTCATAGTTGAATCACCTTCATTGCTCTTCTCCAAAAAAATTTATATGCTTTATTTCCCTCAAAGTTGTAATACGCAAGAATAAGCCTAATGATAATGATATCAAAACATCAAAGATAGTGGTTGTACCCCTGAAATGAAAAGGATAGGTCTCTTTTATAGAAAAACAATTCAATATTTGAAGGGCTAGGCTTAAATGATGAATAATGATGATGATCAATGGATGAGATTTCTTGAAAAGAAAATAAATAGGGTTAGGGAAAAGATAGGGTTTAGTTAAGGATGGATGGTGGAGATTAAAAGGTAATAAAACCTTATCAAGGGTGGAGGTTAAACGAGATAAAAGAGGAGGATGGCACAAAAAATAGGTTGTTGGAGTAAATTAAATAATTATTAAATTTATGGAGGGTAGGTGAATAATTAAATAATTAAAGTAATTATCTAACCACAAAATAAGAGGGAAAAGTTGACTTTTAATTAAAATAATTAAAAAACAAAATTAAAAATGGAGGAAAAGGAAAAAATATTAAATAATTAAATTAATTATTTAATAGTGGAGGGAAAAATGAGAAATAATTAAATAAATAGGATTTATTTAATTATAGAAGAAAAAGCTAATGAATAATTAAATAATTAAAATAATTATTGAACTATAGAAGGAAAATGAATAATGAATAATTAAATAATAAGAATTTATTTAATTATAGAGAGAAAGGAACACTAGTGACATAATTAGATAAATATTAATTTATTTAATTAATCAAATGAAGAATACAAAAGGGGGATTAAATTAATTAAATAATTAAAATTATTCAATTATGTAGGGAAGAAGGGAAATTGATGTGAACAATGGCATTTGTAGGCTTAGGATATTTTTTAATGTTAAATTTGGTTGCCTTGGGCAACTTCACCAAATTTTATGACCATTTTTCTAATGTTATCAATCATAACATGGATTCTTATGTTCCTAGGTGTAGATGTGAAAGGATAAATTAAAAGAATTTTCAATGTCATATCATTATCAAAATGACTACAAATACATCCTTTTATAAAAAAATGTAACAGTAAATTGTGAACATTTATGCAAAGTTTGCTTGGTACCAAAGTGTGAGATGGGATAGTTAGCTAAATGTTTTATTTTTATTTTATAATTAAAAGGATCAAGATTCTGGCCACAAGAATGTCCCTACAACTATAAACAAGACATGGCATGCCAAGATGGAATATTTATTTCTCTTAGTTAAATTCACTTGATGTCATTATAATATAAAATTTTACACCTTGTAATAGGATGAGTCTCTCATTCCTAGTTTTTTTATGTTGATGACTTATTGATCACAATGAGTTCTTCATCCTCAATTTTGATAGTGAAAATAGTTATACATGATAATTTTTTAATGACTGACTTTATTTTTTTGAGCTTTTTTTTTGTGGGATTAAGCTCTATCACTTTACTTCTAGGTTCTACCTTGTATAGTTCAAAACTACACTTGATTTTCTCTCACAATTGCAAACCCACTCTAACTCACTTTCTATCCAAAGTCAAAATTTAGGTGAGATGTTAGATTCACCATTAGTTGATTCTACTATTGTAGAGGAGGGGGACCAACCACACCAAGGCTCAGGTCATAGAGAGCCGAGAGTAGAAGGCTTCCCTAATCTACCTCAAGTTGAACAAGTGTTGGATGTCAATGATAGAGAATGAAGAGCGATCTTAGTGCTTCTATGACTACTAACGCGGGAGTCTCAATGGAGCTAAACGTGTAGGCTTTTGGAACCTGAACTATACCTTGGATAGCTCTCTGCCATGGGACATCAATGCAAAATAGGGACAATAGCACGACACGTTGGCATCTCATAGGTGTGTTGACATTCGTATGGATAGAAAGTGTGAAAGGATAGTAAAAGGTACACTGAACCTACTTATAGCTTAGCAGTTGAGGTTTGAAGTGCTAAGTAAAATAATAACTGACAAAATAAGAAAAATAACTAGAAATCTGATGTAGAAGTGAAAAAAGCAAAGGTGATGGAAGTGAACTCATGAAAGTTCTAGCTCATCAGCAAGCTCCACATGAACATTTACCTACACACAGCCAAGAGGGGAAAAATGATGGGACTATATAAGGGTTTTCCTTAATCGAACCCCCACTTTGGTGTTTTCACTCCATGGACAACCAGATAGAAAGATATGTAGAAATATGATAAAGAAAACAATGTTGGAACAAAAATGAAACCAAGAACTACAAGAGACAATATGCTACTCAAATCCAACAATGAAGTAATCAAAAAGCATTACCACCCTCAGTCAAAACAACTCAAGGCCAATGAGAGAGAAATGCAAATCCACAACTATGGCAGAGTCAACAGAGCTGTAAAAACGTTGAAAGAAATGTCACAAGACACCAAGCTGTAGATTCTATGGTAGATGTGAAGAATTCTATGATTGTTGGAATCGTGAAGCCAATAGTGTAGCAAGTAGCAACAGTATGGAGAAAAGTGTGAAGCTAGAGTGAAAGAATTGCCAAGAAGATCTCAGAATGTGTGAATAAGCATGAAGAAGATCAAGAATTGCTAAAGAGATGGATTCAAAGTGAAATATAGCCATTTGAAGAAGGTTTGGGAGGGAAATATTTGTTCAAACGTTGGTAGGAAGGTGCAAGTGCATTATGCTTTGTTTCCAATGGAGAATGTAACACCTCTGTAGATTCCATAGGAAAGAATCCTGCCAGGACGGCATCACATCGTGTAGACATCTACGCATCATGCATGTGTCCCTGATAGAAATTCACCATTGACACTAAAAACAATCACCAAGTGGATGGATTATGGAATGAGCATGTGGAATTACTTGGTTATATTTAATTGTTCTAAGTTGGAGGATGTAAAAAGGGGATTTGCAAGGGGGTACAAATTCACTCCTATACATTTTTCCCCCGCTTTAGCGAATATGAGTGTCAATAAGTGTTTGGTAAAGTAGTTTGGAAGAGTTTATAAATGTATACCTAAACCATTGAGGAAGAAGACCACAATCTAGTGAGCTCAAAAGCGTAGGGTAGGTAAAAGGCTCCACATGTTCTCTCTCTTGAGGATGATTAAACAAAGTGCACTAAAGGCCCATAGACCAATGAGGGATGAATCCAACAAGATGTAAGCACTTCAAAGGCCCTCAAACCTACAAAGAAGGTGCCCTAGGTACTCTCTCCTGAAGGAAGACTAGTGTGAGAGGACTCCATAGGGTCAGATTGGAAATTAGCTTCACAGGTGCACCTACAAAGCAACATGTTAATCCGTAGAAAAAACATGTTAGAGAACAAAACGCCGCATAGGAAGACAAGCAAGCAAATAGTCATAGAGATATTAAAATATTGAAGGAAGACCTTTCAAAGGGATCCCTTAGGAACCCTTAAAAAGAAAAGGTCCACTCAAAGGACACTCTATTTGAAAGTGCGAGATTACTTTTTGTAAATTAATTCAACATCAAGGAATATTTTTGAAGTATTTTCACTTCATCAAGGAATTCAAAAAGAAGAAGTCCCCCTTGCAAGGGGAAGGTCAGAACTTCACTAGTAGGAGAAGGTGCTCCCTCCTCAGAGGAAAGTTTCAAATATTCTTTCTTTATGAACCCATGAAGAAGGAAAAGTATTCCACTAGGGGTTCTTGTTGAGGAATGCAATTTAAAAAAAAATTAAATTAAATATTTTCAAGAAAAGATTCATGGGCCATCGAATGCATTTTCTATAAATTGAAGTGACATGATAGCCCCCCGCTTAGGATGGTGTGTGACAAACATAAAATCATGTGGCATCCTAAGGAAAGAAAATAAAGAATAAAAAAGTGATGTTGTGGCACATGGAACATAATGAGATGTAACCATGCTAATGTTGTTGCACACGCAAGGGACAACACATGACCACCACAACACATGATACAAGCACAAAAAATAAACACAAATAATACATCATTAACAAGGTATAGGGGTGATCTAATATTTTGGGGTTAGAGCTGCTCATAAATATAGATAAATAGATATAATAGTATGAAATTTCATCAACCCCTACTATATCAGACCATGTGAAGAAGGCACGTGAAACCAAAATAGAAATAAAAAATTGGGTCAACATGGAAGGGAAGCCTAAATTCCTCCAGCACTTTGCATCATCCCTAATTGTTGAAATTCAATACACAACAGAGGAAGAATGATGTGACAATTAGAAAAAAAATTATGACACAAAAACACTCTTGTATCCAAGCACCTACAAGGGTGACAAGGGTCATCTAGGAACATATAAAAAAAGCATGGGGGAATACATTACATACACACAGAATCTAATCTATAGGTAAAGAAGAGGTGCCTCTAGTCCTCATCAAATAAGAGGCTATTGTTCTCCCAATATAGATCACTATATGGGGAGGGTGGATGAGCTTGCAAGGGTGAAATATCAAGGGGTGAACCCTTTGACCCTTCTGCAGTAAGATCCAAGGAAGAAGGCCCCTCAAGGTCTTCTCCACTCAATTTCTATGGGGTGAAAGTTAGTGATTTCACAAAGATCATTGATAGGGTCAGGACCTCATCCATAGAGTTAAACATGCACTTCATAGGAGTTCCATGTGTTTACTCAATGGGCGAGGAAGATAGTGCCCGAGATCCACTGCTAGGCTCACCGAATGACTTGGGAGAAGTGATCAACTCCAAGGACACTAGGGATTCCTCCATCACTAGGACAAAACAAGCCAGCATAGAACCACTCTCTAAAGAAGGTGAGCCCTTCTTTTGACCCCCATTACAAGTGGGGTCATCCCCCATCTTCCTCTTCATTGAAGGATGCAAGATCCCCATAGATGAAACAGAGGGCATGAAGGAAGAGGAGAAAATTATGGTGGACACCACCGATGTATTCAACATGTCCATGGGTTTTGAGAATGATGGGATGTCTGGAAGGTACATCAAAAGGGGTGGCTCAACTAAAGGATTAATCAACACCTACGCCCTCTTCAGGTGAGGATCGTTCATTCTCATAGTAGGAGCTGAAAGTAGGACTAAAGCTGAAGGAACTAAAGCAGAGAGGATGGGAGACAAGGACATAGAAGAAGGTGCTGAAGCGAGAGCTACTGAATCCTCATCCCTATTTTGTAGGGCGGTTGCTCAGTGGTTAGAGCCTTTCTTTCATGTTTATGCTCATGTGCAAGGCAGTTTCTATGACTTTGGTATCTAGAGACCATAGGCTAAGAAGGGATGGAAGACTCTTGTTTGACCATCGAAGTATCCATCCTTGTGTAAGAAGTTAATCAGCATGATCTCCTTTGTAATGATATTCACCTAATATGGAGGGTCAACAAGAACAACCTTTATAGTGTTTCCATTGATATGTGTAGGGATGTATAAGGGAGATGGTTCTTTGTTATAGTTCATCGGCAAGTCTTGTGAGTTGAAAGTTATAGTAGGAGATCCACTCGTAGGTTGCATAGATGGGATGGGTAGATGTAATAAGGAAGCCATTTCTACACATACTAAATAGAGCTTTCATAGGAGCCCCCAAGTGTTTTACAGTTAGATGGTGACCCACTCAAGTTTTTATTATGCAATGCTTAGGGAACCTTTCAATTACAGCACTACAGGTCATAGGTTGGGTTGCAAGGTTAGGTTCCTCGCAACACTCACACCTACAACACTCCTAGGATATGAGGAAAGGGTCTTTCAGCACTACCAAACAGAACAAAAATAGTTCATGTCAAGTTCACCAAAATGTAGAGGAGGGGGACCAACCATACCAAGGCTCTAGCTCATAGAGAGTCAAGAGTAGAAAGCTACCGTAATCTACCTTAGGTTAAACAAGAATTCAATATCAAGGATAGATAATTAAGAGCACTCCTAGTGCTTTTGTCACTCTACTAACCTAAGAGTTTCAATGGAGATAAATGAGCAGGCTTCTAGAACCCAAACTATACCTTGGAAATCTCTCTGCCAGGGGACAACAATGCATAATAGGGATGACAGTGTGGCATGTTGGCATCCCATAAGTGTGCTAGCATTCATATGAACAAAAAGTGTGAAAGGACAGTAAAAGATATATTGAACCTACTAACAGCTTTGAGGTTGAGGTTTGAAGTGCTAACTAAAATGATAACTGATAGAATAAGAAAAATAACTAGAAAGATGATATAGAAGTGAAAAAAACAAAGGTGATGGAAGTGAACTCATGAAGGTTCCAGTTCTCTAGCAATCTCCATGCAAACACATACCTACACACAACCAAGAGGGGAAAAATGTTGGGATTCTATAGGGGTTTTCCTCAGTAAAACCCTTGCTTTGGTGTTTCCACCTCCATGGATAGCCAGATAGAAATATATGTACAAATATGATAAATGAAATAATGTTGGAACGGAAATGAAACCAAGCACTACAAGAGACACTATGCTACTCAAATCCAACAATGAATTAATAAGAAAGTGTTACCACCCTCGACCAAAGGCACTCAATGCCAATGAGAGAGGAATGCAATTCCAAAGCTAGGACAGACTCAATGTAGTCACAACAACGTCAAAATAAATCTCGCAAGACACTAGGCTGAAAATTTTTTGGTAGATGTGAAGAAGTTTTTGATTGTTAGAATAGTGAAGCCAATATTATAGAAAGTAGCAAGAGTATGGAGAAAATAATAATCTAGAGTGAAATAATTGCCAAGAAGATCTCAGAATATGTGAAGAAGTGTGAAGAACATCAAGAATAGCCATTTGAAGAAGGTTTTGGAGGGAAAGAGTTGTTCAAAGGTCGGTGGGAAGGTGTCGAGGCGTTATGCTTTATTGCCAATGGAGAACATAATGCCTCCACAAATTCCAGAGGTAGGAATCTTGTCAGGATGGTATTGCACCGCATAGATGTATGGTGTTGTGTGTGCATCCCGATAGAAATTCCCCCACTGAAACTAAAAACAAGCACCAAGTGGATGTAGTACAGAATTAGGACATGGAATTACTTGGTCGAATTTGATATTTCTAAGGTGGATGATGTAAAACGGGAATTTACAAGGGGGTGAAAATTCACTCCTATACAACTATATATATTCATATATTATTGATAACCTCAATTATTTGATTCAATCTAGGCTTGTCATTTCATATGTCATTGGAATGATCTCTAGTTATGTAGGAACCTCATGAACTAAAATAGAAGGAAAACTACTAGTTCCTCAACTGTACTCAAGGAACTAATAGTTTTGGGATTCTCTATACAAAAAGGGTTGATATTGATTTGATTGGGTACACTAACTTTGATGGGCCAATTGATTTACTTGATTTTAAGTCTACTTCTAGTTATAGGGGTGGGTACAAAAAGATGGGGGGCCAAAAATTGGCCACTTCACTTTTTTAACCTAAAAGTAGAAAAAATGTGAGTTAGTAAAACATGCTTGTGTTATGGGTTCGTAGTGACCAAGCCTAGGCTTGGTCATTACCAAGCCAAAATGTGAGCATGTTATAAGGCAAGCACATTATAATGCAAGCATGAACTATAAAACACTCGCAATATGGTTTGAATTTTAAAAAACATGCAATTCTTGAATTCAAAAAAGAATTGCCAAAATGTGAGCATGTTATAGCACAAGTGTGTTATAGCATAAGTGTGTTATAGCATAAGTGTGTTATAGCATAAGTGTGTTATAGCATGAGTGCATTACAGCATGAGCGCATTATAGCATGAGCGCATTATAGCATGAGCGTGTTATAACACAGGCACATTATAGCATGAGCGCACTATAGTGTGAGCACATTATAGCGTGAGCATATTATAACCCGATCACATTATAGTGTGAGCATGTTATAACACACTCATATTTTGTGAATGCATTGACAAAACGCGAATGCATTATAACACACTCACGTTTTGGTCTACATTGAATTTTTTTATTCTCCTTTTTTTCTCTTTCTTCTTGTTATCTTTTAGGGAAACTATATACATGAAATAAACATTTAAGTTGACATTGACATATGGACATTTACTTTCTTATACTTTAAGTTATATTTCATGTATATAGTTTTAGGATGTTTGAGAGTGGTTTTGGATCCCTAAGATTTATAATGAAAATTCTATTTGTTGAAATATCTTAAAAAAAATCAAACTTAGTCAAATTTCAATAATCAAGAGGTCAAATTTCAATAATCAGGAGGTCAAATTTTAATATTCAGCAAGTTGTATTATTTCTCTCTCTATCTCACTCATTGTTTATCCCTTACACTCTAGACCTCTCTCTCACAATCTCCATCCATTTATCTAACTCTCTCTCCCTTGAGCTCAAGAACTACCTCTCTACCCCCCCTCTGTCTCTCTCTCTCCTTCCCTCTCTACTTCTCTCTACCCCCCTCTCCCTCTCTCTACCTACCTCTCCCTCCATCACTCCCTACCACTCTCTCTATTTCTCTCTATCTCACCTCCCTCTCTCTACCTCCATACATCTTTCTCCATCTCTTCTTCCCTATCTACTCTCTATCTCCCAATCCATCTCTCTACCTACCTCTCCATCCATCACACCCTACCACTCTCTCTCTACACCTCTCTATCTCACCTTTCTCTCCCTCCCTACCTCTCCCTCCCTCCCTCCCTCATTCCCTCATTCCCTCTATACCTCTCTCTATCTCTCCTCTCTCTCTCTACATCTCCTTCTCTCTCTCTACCTACCTCTCCCTCCATCACTCTCTATTTATCTCAATCTCACCTCTCTCTCCCTCCTTATGTACTTGTCTATAGCTCCCCTCTCCCTCTCTACCTACCTCTCCATCCATCACTTCCTACCACTCTCTCTATTTCTCTCTCTCTCACCTCCCACTCTCTTTGTCCATACCTCTCCCTCTCCTTCCTTCCCTAATATACTCTCCTCTCTCTCTGTGTACTCTTGATCTCCACTCTCTCTCTACCTACCTCTCCCTCCATCACTCCCTACCACTCTCTATTTCTATATATCTCACCTCCCTCTCTCCCCCTCCATAATTATCTCTCCCTCTCTTCTTCCCTATCGACTCTCTATCTACAAATCCCTCTCTCTACCTACCTCTCCATCCATCACACCCTACAACTCTTTCTCTACCCCTCTATATCTCGCCTTTCTCTCCATCCCTTCCTCATTCCCTCTCTACTTATCTCTACCTCTCCTCTCTCTCTCTCTACCTCTCCTTCCCTCTCTACTTATCTTTAACTCCTGTCTCCCTCTACCTACCTCTCCCTCTATCACTCTCTTTATGTTTCTTTCTTTTTCACCTCTATCTCTCTCCCTACCTCTCTCTCCCTCTCTCTCCCTCTCTACCTACCTCTCCATCCATCATTTCCTACCACTCTCTTTATTTCTCTCTATCTCACCTCTCTCACCTCCCACTCTCTCCATCAATACCTATCCCTTTTATTCCCTCTCTACCTACCTATCCATCCATCACTCCCTATCACTCTCTCTAAACCTCTCTATATCACTTCTCTCTCCCTCCCTCATTCCCTCTCTACTTCTCTTTATCTCTCTCTACCTCTCCTTCCCTCTCTAATTATCTTTATCTCCCCTCTCCCTCTCTCTATCTACCTCTCACTCCATCACTCTCTCTATTTTTCTATTTGTCTCTCTTTCTCTCTCTCTCTATCTCCCTACATATCCCTCCCTCCTTCCCTCTCTCTCCCTCTCTCTCAACCTCCCAACCTTCCTCCTCTATCTCTCTCCATATTTCTCTCTCATTTCCTCTTTACCCTCTATCTCACAACTCTCTCTCTCTTCCTTATATACTTCTCGCTATCTCCCTCCCTCCTTCCCTCTCTCCCCCTCTCTCTCAATCTCCCCAACTTCCTCCTCTCTCTCCCATATTTTTCTCACTCTCTCCTTTCCTCTCTACTCTCTATCAAGCACAATTCTATTTCTCTCCTTCCTCCTCCCTCTCTATCTCACCTCTCTCTCACTCCATCCCTCCTTACCTCTCTCTCCCTCCCTTGTCTCTCTCTCAATATTTCTATCTTCCTCCTTCACTCTCTACTTCTCTCTCTATAGCATCTCTCCCCACTTCCATCTCTACTCCCTCTCTCAATATCCCAAACCCTATACCAAAATAATAAATCCTAATCACTATACCATAGACTCTACACCCTCATCCCTCATCCCTATAAATTATACCCTCAACCTTATAACCTAAACCTTGAAAATTATCCCTCAACCATAAACTTAAACCCTAAACCATACATTCAATCATGTACCCTAAACACAATAACCTCAACCCTATACCTAGTATTCCAAACCCTAATCCCTATACCCTATACATGTAACCCTATATCCTCAACCTTGAACACTATCCCTCAACCCTCAACCCTATACATTATTACCCTAAACCCTACACCCTAAACCCTCATCCCTATACCCTATACCCTCAACCTTATACCCTAAAATATAAAATTATCCCTCAACTCTATACCCTCAACCCTATACTTAAACCATAAACTCTACACTCTCAACCCTAACCCTATACCTTATATGCTTAACCCTATACCCTATACCCTATACCAATATCCTAAACCCTAATCCCTATACCCTCAACCCTTATCATTATAACATATACCCTCAACCTTGTACCCTAAACACTAAACATTATCCCTCAACCCTAACTTAAACCCTAAAACCTACATTCAACCTTGTACCCTACACCCTAGACCCTAAACCCAATACAGTCAACCTTATAACCAATATCCTAAGCCCTAATCCCTATACCCTATGCACTTAATCTTATACCCTTGAAACCATGAAAAATATCCCTTAACCCTCAACCCTATACCTTAAACTGATGCAATGGCTGAAAAAACCTTCAAAAACTACCTCAATATCCTTTTAAATCCTCACAAGCATTTAGTCAAACAATTGGCAACAATGCTCTACAATTCAAAAGTTTGGATCTGCACATATACACTCTTACTTACAATAAAAGAAATGATGGATTACATCAATAAATTAGTCAAAATGGAATGATAATAGCAGATAAAAATAAAATGCATTCATTAAACATGCAATGAAATTACCACAACAAGGTTTCAAGCTCAAACAATGAGAGATTATGCCAAACAATGCATTCTCCAGCACCTAGAATCCTCCTATAGCTTCTCAAACTTGCCTCTTTCAATATGGAATTGATATGGACTGTGATAAAACAGTCTCAAACCTGCAATAAAACTTTCAAACCACTTCCTCCATGAATTCCACACCTTCTTCTATGACTTTACTTGTTTTCTTCAAAAACTCAACTCAGAAAATGACCTCTTTTTCCATATTTTTTCCCATTTCCATGAATGTTTCCACATTCATTTTCCTTCTTCTCAAAAACTCACGACTAATTCTGGGCTGCACCATTAATTCCCTCCAAAAAGCTAAAAATAAAAATATTAAACTCCAACCAATCCAAATCATAAATCCCTGCAACCATTGGTTTGACCATTTTCACCTGAAAAGGCCAAAATCCAAGATTGGCTAACCTTGGTGTCCACTTTCCCCAATCCCTACATTTTAGGGATTTTTTAAATTCTTTTTAAAACATTAATTTATTCAATTTCCAATGCCTTATGAATTCATTTTCAAGAGTTTAAAAAATTGGAAAATAAAAATTGCATTATTACCTTGCTTTTTCACCTTATCAATGCTTTTCATGCTTTTTCATAACTTCACACAAGGATAAATGAAATTAATCATTCCAACATTATTTTCCACTAAATAATCCATCTGAAAATAAAAATTTTAAAATTGAAACCAAATTTTAACGTTCAAACCAATACAGGATTGCACGTAGCCATAGATGCTCCTGCATCAAACACCCACGGTAGAAAGAAATGTTTCATGAGTGTGACTCATAAACATTTTTATATTACATACTCAAACTGAATCCATCTTCCCACCTTTTCCACTTTAACATTCTTTCTCACATATCCCTGCAACTTGAGATCTCTTCCATTCTTCATTCTTCCTCTCTTTCTCCCTCTTTTCACATAATTCATCTCCCACCAACCTACACTATGAAACTTTGGAAAATCATAAACATTAGCTTCTTCATCATCAATAAAGTAATTAAATCTATGTGTTACCTATTTCTTTTTTATTGCTGAAACCACTTTTTCATCATCACCCTTGGTCACAACACTATGCTCTTCCTCTTGCATGCCTTCTAAAAGATAATTTTCAATTGTAGTCACTTCATCCTCTGCATTCTTATCAATGCTAGTGACATAATCAAAATATTTATCCTCTTCAACTTGCAAAAACCTATCATTCTTACCAATCTCTTTATCAAATAAATCAACAAATGATCCAAAGGGAAGTTCACCAAACAAATCAAAATTCTCCTTCTTGTAACCTTCCTTACTTTCAACTATTGTGCCTTATTTTACTAATGCATTTTTTTCTGCAACATATTCTTTTACATCAATCTTATCATGCTCAAGCAAATCAAATTCAACTACTTTCTCACAAAAATTACATTTTACCTCCTTTTCCACTAGAATATGCACTTCATCTTTCTTGTGTGCAATCCACACTGCTGCAGCTTGCATCAACAAATCAAAATCTGCATTCTCATCCTCTTCTATTAATTATTTAACTCCATTAACCAAACAATTTCCACCTTTATTATATGCCTTTCCTTCTTCCTTACTCAAAGGATTCAACTTGTGTTTGATTCCATCCTTCATCAAGGAGTATGTATTGGCATACCCATCATGCATCGTGCACTTGTCAAACTACCAAGATATTCCCAATAACAAGTGACAAACATCCATAGACATTATATCAAATAAAAAATCATCATGATAATCACCTATCTTGAATTTCACCAAACATTATTTGCTAACCAAGCAATCCTATATGGATGTGGGTGCCTTCATCTTTCCAACTTAAATTTATTTACCATTTCTTCATAAACTAAATTATTTGTGCTTCCACCATCAATAATAATATTACAAACTTTACCTTCACACTTACATCTAGTTTTGAATAATCTCTTCCTTTGATCTGGTTCTTTTCCTTCATTCATCAAGACTATTCTTAAAACAAGTGTCTCTCCATCCTCTACCTCTTCTAAGTGTGAAGAATTAGCATCTTCTCCATTTATGTTTGTTGCTCTATTCTGATTTTCAGTTCTTCTTAGTCTTTCCTCTTCATGAGGACAATCATAGGCCCTATGATCTTCTTCTCCAAATCTAAAACAAGTTATTTTCTAATTTCCACTTCCAAACCCACTACCTAATCTTCCTCTTCCTCTAAAATTTTGATCACGGGACTCATTTAATCTTTCACATCTTTCATCTGTGCTTTCCTTAATGTCTCTAATCTGATGTTCATACTCCCTTTTCTGCACATAAGGTTTATCCTTTCCCTTGTGTTTATTCTCAAACCTCTTGTTCATCCTTTATTCTATCTTCAATGCTATTTGATAAGCATCTTCCATTGTCACTACTCTGACTAGTGTCATCTCTTCTTGAATGCTTTGTCTCAGACCATTTATGTATCTTGCAACCTTCTCCTTAGTCACCTCTGAATGTCCAGTCCTTATGAGAATTCTATGGAATTATTTAGTTTATTCTTTAATAGTCTTGTTTCCTTGCTTCAAACCTTGCATCCTCTTGAGCAAGTCTAATTCATAGTCTAAAGGAATAAATTATATTTTTAATTTCTTCGCCATTTTATCCCATTTGGTAATATTATATTTTCCTTTTCTTCCTCTTTCCAATTGAATTTCTCTCCACCAAATTGAAGCACGTGCCTTCAATTTTATCTTGGAAAATCTTACTTGGTCTAAGTCTCCAACTTCCTCAAATTTAAAATAATCTTCCATATCATTTATCTAGTCTATCAGTTCTTTTGGATTCAAACTTCCATTAAAGGTAGGAACATCAACACTTGGCCTCTTTCCAATATTTGAAAGGTCTCTCAACAATGGGACATTTGCAACTACTGCAATTGCATCTCTTTTCTCACTTGTCAGGTTGGCATTCTTTGAGGCTTCTTCTTCATCATCACTCTTTGGTTCTTTTCTCTGTGCAAAACTGCTTCTTATCTCTTCTTGGAGTGTCTCCACTTTCCTTCTCAAGGCTCTAAATTCATCTCCATGGATAATTTATTCCATTCTTCCTCTATCTCTTCCCCTACCACTTTGGGCTCCTCTTCCATACATTTTCTGAAATACCCACAAGCTCAATCCTGGTGCAAAATGCCTCCTTTTGGTGAATCTGCCTGCACGCTCAAAATATTCTAGCTCTGATACCACTGATGTAAGGGCTGAAAAAACCTTCAAAAACTACCTTAAATCCCTTTTAAATCCTCACAAACATTTAGTTACACAATTGGCAACAATGCTCTAAAATTCAAAAAATTGGATCTACACATATGCACTCTTATTTGCAATAAAAGGAATGATGGATTACATCAATAAATTAGTCAAGAGTTACTGATAACAATAGATATAAATAAAATTCATTCATTAAACATTCCATTAAATTACCGCAACAAGGTTTCAAGCTCAAATAATGAGAGCTTATGCCAAACAATGCATTCTCCAGCACCTAGAATCCTCCTATAGCTTCTCAAACTTTCCTCTTTCAATATAGAATTGATATGGAATATGGTATAACAGTCCCAAACCTAAAATAAAACCTTCAAACAACTTCCTCCATGAATTCCATGCCTTCTTCTATGACTTTACTTGTTTTCTTCAAATACTCAACTTAGAAAATGACCTCCTTTTTAATATTTTTCCCCATTTTGATGAATGTTTCCACATTCACTTTCCTTATTCTCCAAAAACTCATGACTACTTCTGTTTTTCACCATTAATTCCATCTAAAAAGCTAAAAATAAAAACATTAAACTCCAACCAATCAAAATCATAACTCACTGCAACCATTGGTTTGACCATTTTCACCCAAAAAGGCCAAAATACAAGATTGGCTAACCTTGGCGTCCACTTTCCCCATTCCCTAATTTTTAGGAATTTTTGAAATTCTTTAAAAAAATTATTTTATTCAATTTCCAATGCCTTATGAATTCAATTTCAAGAGTTTAAAAATTGGAAAATCAAAATTGCATTATTACCCTGCTTTTTCACCTTGTCAATTCTTTTCATGCTTTTTGATAACTTCACACAAGGATAAATGAAATTAATCATTCCAACATTATTTTCCACCAAATAATCCATCTCACAATCGTATTTTCAAAATTGAAACAAAATTTTAACCTTCAAACCAATACAAGATTGCATGTAGCCATGGATGCTCCTACATCATAAACCCTAAACCTTACACCCTCAACCCTCATCCTTATGCCCTATACATCAAGCTTATACCCTGAACCCTGAATGTTATCCCTCAACCCTCAACCCTTAACCCTATAGTTAAACCACAAACCCTGCATTCAACCTTGTACCCTAAAGCCTCAACCCTCAACCCTACACCCAATATCCTATACCCTAATCCCTATACACTATACACTTAATCATATACCCTCCACTCTAAACACTATCCCTCAACCCTCAACCCTATACCTTAAACCCTAAATCCTAAACCATAAAGCCTCATCCCTATAACCTATACCCTCAACTTTATACCCTAAACCCTAACCATTATCCCTCAACCCTATGCATAAACCTTAAAGCCTACATTCAACCTTGTATCGTACACCCTAAACCCTAAACCCAATACTCTCAACCCTATAACCAATATCCTAAACCCTAATCCATGTACCCTATGCAGTTAACCTTACACCCTTGAAACCTTAAACACTATCCCTCAACCCTCAACCCTATACCTTAAACCCTAAACCCTACACCCTCAACCCTCATCCCTATACCTCAAGCTTATACCCTAAAACCTTAACATTATCCCGTAACCCTTAACCCTATAATTAAACCCTCAACCCTACATTCAACCTTGTACCCTAAACCCTCAACCCTATACCTAATATCCTAAAACCTAATCCCTATACCCTATACACTTAACCCTATACCCTCAACCCTGAACACTATCACTCAAACCTCAACCCTATACCTTAAACCCTAAATCCTACACCCTCAACCCTCATCGCTATAACCTATAGCCTCAACCTTATAACCTAAACCTTGAACATTATCCCTCAATTTGTATGCTTAAACACTAAACCCTACACTCAACCTTGTACCCTAAACACTAAACCCACAATCCTAAACCCAATACCCTCAACCCTATACCCAATATTCTAAACCCTATTGTGCCTCTAGCACACATGCCCTGTTCGAAATAGGGACCCTCTCATTTCAAATTCGCCGAGTCACTTTTTGCCTCTACCTCATTTTGCGTGCCCCTCATTTTGAGCTTAAAGTGGTTAGGGACTCGAAAGTCATCATCTTCTATTAACCAAAATTCACCACCCTGAAATTTTCTAAGTCTTTGGCTTTTACGGGGTTTCCCTTGGTCTTCTACTCTGGCGTCTTCCAGCTCCTACGGGTCAGCCCTTGTAGGCTTCCCTTTGTGCATTGTTGTTACCTTTTTTCATTTCTTCGGTGATCGACCCAAGATGTCTTCCCACACGATGTGTCTTATAATATTCTCGGTCGTCATCCCTCTATCCTTTCTCAACAGCAAAGCCTAGAGGTCCCTTTGCATTGCAGGCTCCACTTGTCCCACCACCAGCCCATCGAACTTCATGCCTAGCTACCTCACCAGCCATCGTACCTACATTTATTGCGGGTCATTAATGAGTTTTTTCCTATACATAGGCCCTTTGATCTTTCATTTTCAAAGGAACCAAATTCAAAAAATTTCAAACCAAAATGGTGATTGAACCTCCTATGCCCACATTGCAACTGCTCAACCCAGAATCCTGATCATCATCAAACTTTTTTGCTACTTCTAGGTGAGTACTCTATCCACCACTTATAATGAATCCTTTTGCAAATAGGGTTTTAAATTAATTAAGAAAATCTCTAGGAAAATCCATTAACTCCTTCTAGCGGCTATCAAAACTGTTAGTCCCATGGCCTAAAACCATTCAAAACTCGGTTAAAAAATGTTTGAACGACACCGTTTAGACCATGCAGAAATTTTCTTTCCTAACGTCGTTCTTTGCAGAGCATGGACTCATTGCGGCCCACATTTCCCTCATCATCATCCTTTTTGAAACTTAAGTGTGAAATTAATTAATAGGAAAACCTAAGACTCGAACCCTTGTGGGTCCATCGCATATCGGCAGTCCCCGTCTCACTACCGTTTCCAAATGGCTTACCTCCACTTGCATCCTACATCACGGGCCCTACCTAGGTTGCCTCCGCTGAAATAAAATATGACTAAGTCTCATCCTTGTGGGCCATCTCACATAGTTCATTACCCACAGACTGTCAATGTATGGTTGTCATTCCTCAACTTCCAAGCCTAAGTTCCTCCCCGCATCACGGATCCCGCTACCCCCTGATCATTCACCATTTATGCACGAGCAAATCCTTAGCCAATTCTTTCTTACAAGTTGATTCTTGTGGACCTCTATTCATTCTTTGTCATTGCCTAAGCACCTTTCCTCGATGGCTAAGCTATCACTCCCACCTACATCACAGAATCCATGACTCTTTGAGCCATCTCAGGTTGTCCAAACAAAAATGCCAAGGTAAATCCTTTTGCGGTCTTATCTTTGCAGGGGTCCATCTTCTTACCACCCTACCTCTATCACTGCTGTGACCACTTGAGCAACCCCATCTACCCACATTGTGGGTTGTGCCCCAACCTTTTCCAATTTGGGACTTCGGTAAAGGAAACTAAGTTTGGCATCTATAGCCCATCATCACTCAATTGTTGTTTGTGAACGGAGGTGCCATCCTTTTCACTCGCAACCCAGAGCCTGCGTCCTCCTCCACCCTCCAAGAATGACTAAGTAAAACAAAAGGTAGACCTATCTTTGCAAGCCACTACATGTATACTATCGCCTCATCACTGTCCCTGATGGACATCACACGATGGATTTTTGCTAGTTCTTGTTTGCATGCCCCAAAATGACAAAAGGTAAAGGGAGTTGACTCACATTGTGCTATCCGCCTGCGGGTCCCACACTGTGGAACCCTCCATGCGGGTTTCCTTTCCCCAATTGTCATTTCTCGATGGTGCAGCCCTAAACATCTAGGAGGTTGCATGCCCTTGCACTCCTTAGGCCCGCATGACCAAGATGATCGATCATGTGCTTCCAAAGACTGTATAGATGACTCCCGCACGTGCTAAGTGTTTCCTTGAAGATTTTGACCACCAAACTTTACTACAAGCTGTAATCTATAGGGTGCCAAGGCCTCAGCATTGTTCTACTCCTGATTTCTCCTAAATAGCTCCCAGCCTAGGGAAACCCACATCCCTGGGCCCACATTCCTGTATTTAATCCAATCAAGCTTTGAATGATGAATTTTGATGAATTGTATGACCTCCTAATGATGAATTATTAGATCTAACCCTCATTTTGTAGGATTTGACTAACGCTTCCTTGATTTTATATAAATGCACTTACCGCATCTTTGCGTGCAGAATTTATGGAATTTGTTATGAGTCCATCGGGGAAGTCTATCGAGAAAGAGAAAGGAAGGAAACCTGCAAAATCTTTGTGGGGGAAAGAGGAGAAGGATCATATGAAATACCAATTCCATGGTGTGGATTTCACCTCCAAGCTCGCTTCCGCTTGGGACACTGTATCAGACACCAACCTTGGGCATGTAGATATTGATGAATTTAGACAAAGGGTTATGGTTAATCCTAGAACTGAGAATGCATGAAAAATAGAAAGAGTGGTCTCGCTAAGCTGGTTGGCTTCCCTCCCACACTTGTGGCTCTAGAATTAGTAATGGCATTTTGGGAATGCTACCATAACACCAGAAAAATCATTGATCATGATGGAAGAGTGTTGGAAGATTTGTCTCCTAGATCTATAGTCCAAACATTCCATATTCCCACATTTCACAAGATGGAAGAAACTAAGAAGGAATATGCCAAGAATACGTGGAAAGCGGACCCTCTAAGATGCAAGAAAGTAATTAACCAACATTGGTTGAAAGAAAAGAGGGATAGCACTGCTAAAGTTCCCCAAGAGTTGTTCAGAAGTGACTTCCATGAGGAATACCATGACTTGGTTACTCTGCTAAGTAGGGTAATGGAACTCCCTATTATTTCCTTCTTTCAAGAGTAGATGTTCTCTTTCATCAAGGAGATCATCCGTGGCAATACAAAGTTCCATTGGGTGAAGATCATTAGTGATAACATGCACAACCAACTTGTGGCTATAAAGAAAATATCCCATTTTTACATGACCTCCTACTTGGTGTATCTAATAGCAGAGCCATTCCCCTACAAGGGCCTCTCTATTGTGAATAATCTGGATCCAAGGAGAGAAGTCAAAGTCTATGACCGATACCCTCAGCTACAATATAGTAACTTCAAGAAAGAATATCAGAGGGAAAATGATGCCTTTATTAGGCATATCATCAGACTCCTTGGGGGAGACTTTGAGAGAAGAGTCTCGCACAGTGCCAAAGCTTTCATCTAGCAGTTTGGGTATCTATTTATATAGTTCTCAAAGTTTACATGCATTAGAACAAAAGGGTTCTCTAAGAGGCCTTACAAGATTCCTGATACCCTAATGACCGAATGATCCTGTTGGAGGTCTCTCAAAAATTACAGAATGCTGACACCCTAATGAGCAATAAACACATAGAGGGGATCCCATATCCCCTGAACTTCAAGCAAGGAATGTATGTCTGTCTCGCTACCCAATGCACAGAATATTCAAAGAAGGAGATAGTGGAATATAATTTGGACCTCCATACAACCCGAGCAAGAATTGACCCATATGGGAAACTAAAAAAATAAGTTAGGAAAAAGTATGCTCATCGACCACATATCAAAGATTTATGGTCCAATTGCAAAGATGACAAAGAGGTGTGAATGACATGGTACATGAGGATGACAACTTAGTTTGTAAGGTCAATAAATCTATTTCAGTACTTGATCAAATTGTAGAAGAAAATGACACTACTGTTGATGAGAGGTTCAATGCTATGGCCAACTTGTCATTATCACTAATAGATTGGAATGAAGAAGAGGTTAATGACCTTGACATAGTAACATAGCCAGTTGCAGATAGAACTAGGCAATGGGTAGATGCCCAAATCGCTTAGCTTAAAGTGCAAGCTATTGCATTAACATATGGCGAGATTGAGGATGAGCTCAAGAGATAAACTAATAGTGGGGCAGTAGCTACCCCAACTAAGGAAGCACCTAGATCCCCTCCAACAACATGATCAAAGAAAAGGAAGGATACACTTGAGCATCATCCCAAGTACAAAGTGTATACATGAAATTCTATGGAGGGGGAGTCCTCAAAGAAAGCAAATAAAATAGTGGGATTCACAAGTGAGATGCCTACAATTGAAGAGGACCCCTAAAATGAGGGAGAAGAAGAAATCGAGTGGCCACAATCACCACCTATCATCTTCGCTCTCGTCGCTACTATTGTCATTACCACTCCTCCACCTCCCACCTCCCAAGAATTGGTAATTTTGTCTCCGCCCACTATGGACATCTCGGTCCACCTCGCTTCCACCTCACCAATGGCTCTGATAATGGTACTAGACTCATCTTTGACCACAACATCCCCATCATCATCCTAACTTCATCCACTACCCATTCTCTCTACCCCAATTCCTATGGTTGCTACATCTACTATACCTCTTCTCACTCTACCAAATGCTTTTGCAAAGTATATGTAGGGTATACCTTCTAAGATTTATGGGGTAATAATGAATCCTATTGTTCAGGCCTTGATGTCCCAGATTGCCACTGGCATTCTCATTCCTTTGCCACCTATAGAGCCACCAAAGATGGATGCCACCATGAAAATATCATAATAAATGGAGAAATACCAAAGGGAGGCCACCAAAGGAATAGTTAAAGAGCCCCAAGACCCCTTTAAAGATGATTAATTTGAACACCTAGAGGGCAGGTTAAGTATAAACCTGGATGAAGTGACATCAGATGAAGAAAATTCACACTCTTCAGAGGAGGATGTTGAGGCCCTCAATGAAAGATACACAATAGAAACTTTGGATCAAGAATTAGAAGAGGATTTGTCCCAAAAGCTCAAGGATATAGGTGAATAGGTCAATCCAGAAGGGAAGCCCTCTAAATGAAATATTGACATAGATTTAAATGTGGAGATACTCGAATATCCTCCACCAATTGACCAAGATAAGGGCCCCATCCATGAAGAAGAGGTGCCTCCTAAAAAGGAAGCAGGAGAGAAAGAAATAGAAAAGGAATAAGATAAAGTAAAAGATGCATCAAGGAAGAGCCCTGAGCCTAAGCATCATACTGAGCTCAAGCACAAAGAGAGGGAGGTACCTTAGAAGCATGATGTCACTAAAGAAAAAATATCCTCCATTGAGTTGGACAAGGAAAAGGCTATATAGATTTAGGACTCTGATGAAGAAGAGAAAATAGACCAAGAAGCCTCGGGCCATGAACAGAAACACCCTCAACATGAACATAAAAAGGAAGGTGATCATGAATCGCCAAAAGGGGAACCCCAGATAACCAATTGGCTAGGAAGGCAGTTACAAAAGAAATCCTCTAAAGGTTTTCATCCAAAGGCCAGTCTTGAAGCCATACTAGCAAGAGCCCAGAAAAAGACCAAAAAGGAGAAGAAGCCAAAAAAATTTTTGCATATCACGGTTGATGCCTTTGGGTCAAGAATGATATAGATTGCCACCCCTATGACAAACAAGGAGGTTGGAGCTAGTTATGGTATCTCAACTATGAACTTAGGTCTGGCAACAAGAGAATAGAAGATTGATGATTTCCAAGGGTTGGTGGCAATGATCATGCAACAAATAAACAAGGAACAAAAGGCATAGGTGGTAGATCTTACCACCTATATACAAAAATGGGCATCCTTGGAAGAAGAGGCTCTGAAAACATCATCCATGCCCCTCTTCTCTTCTAAGAAGAGCTCAACAAAATAAAAAGAATGAAGAATTAGACCAAGGCCATCGCAGATTGGTTCCAACGGGTGGTCTACAATGGTGACATGGGAATTCACCACACTACTCAGATGTTCAACAAGTTCTAGTATTTGTAAAAGCAACTACAGGCCATTGAGAAGACATGCCATCGATTCATCGAGCTATATAGGATCATTTATCCTAAGCTCGAGGCCATTCTTAGAATGCTAAAAATACATGGGAAAAGGAACAGGGGCTCATCAAACATGACCATTGGCTAGTAGAGACTTGTAAAATGGGCCTGGATCACAAAAAGGAGGTTCTGGAAAGGGTGTTCCATGAAGTTAAGCTTGACCTTGAACGGGTTATGGAGCACCAAACTGATAGCGAAGATTACTTGAAAATGATGAAAGATTCTAATATTTCAGCCCTTGAAATAGATCCATAGAAAATCAAGATATGCTTCCATAAGAATATGGAGTAAGGGGTTGCAGATGCACTGATGCCAAATTTCATGGACTTCGCTACAAGAGTATTTACATATTCTGAATAGGTAATCAAGGTCATGCTGAGATGCACCAAACACTGGGAACAAAACATGGAAATATTTAAGAAGCTAACCTTTCAAATCCTTCAATCTAACATCATGGAGTGGGACAAGCTCTAGACTCTGATTGAGAAATTTGTGGAATATTCCACTCTTCAAAAATATGTAGGGAAGCTAGTGATCGATGATGATTTTATGACAGTATAGATGGAAAAGGAAGGAAGTCACTAGAAGAAAAAACTACTATAGTGTCAGAGCCACTAGAGGATAAAATAGAGAAAAGAAAAAGTGTATTTTATGCTATATTTTGGGGGTAGGTGAAACCCTAATGTAAAATTAATCTTGTCCACATAATGAAAGTAAATCTAGACCATTCATTTCACTTTTGGAAAACTATAAATAGGGGTCTCCTCATATTTTAAAAAGTAGAGCTGAGTTATTTTGTAAAGACATATTGCAAAAATTTGATGAGAATCACACTGCTTTGGTGGATTCTTGTGTTTCTTCACATCTGTGCATGATTCTTCTCCTCAAAGTTAGAATTTAGTTTTTTGTTCTAAGTTTTTTATGTTTCTATAGTAGCTAGTTCATGTTTCACATTGATAGTTGTAGAGAAGGGGGATTCGCTACTCATGAGGTCTCTTCATTTAGAGAGCCTCAGGGGGTGAACTTCCCTAAACTACCTCAAAGAACAACGAGGAAGCTCTAGAATGTGAAATAGCAGGTCACAAAGATTCTCTAGACAAACTGACAAGCTCTCGACCAAAGGATGGAAGCATAGAACACGGATGACGGCACATCATACTGGTGTCCCAGAGGTGCGCTAGCATCTTGTAAGGACCAAATAGTAGGTTTATCATAGAAAACGAAAAAGTGAATGCTTCTACTCTAATTGTTGAGAACTTCTAGAAAGTAAGGAAATGAAAGAAAGTGATAGAACTAAGATAAAGTGAAACAGATGGAAATAGAAGTGATAAAGATAAGGAGAAGAAGGGAAAGGAAATGCTTACAACCATGTGAATGATGAAGCCTCCAGCTTGTGAATGTCTCCAATACCTACACATAAGAGAGAGAGAGAGAAAGTGTTGGGGCTGTATAGGGGTTTTCCTCAATCAAACCCTCATTTTGGTGTTCCCACCTCCATAGACAGCCAAATAGATAAAGAGAAGATAAAGCAAGAAATGAAGCAAAGATTACTAAAGAACTACAAAATAGTGTTATGCTACTCAACCAATTAATAAAGGAGAGTAGTTAAAGCTTACCACCTCTGCCCAAAGTGCTCAAGGCTAGTGGGGGAGAAAATGAGAGGAACTCAAGCCTCTATTGTTGTTGTGTTTCGTTCCACACTTGTTCTGCTAAAGTGATGGAGTGTTGATTTTGTTGTTGTGAAGTGTAAAGTGTTGCTTGAGAGTGAAGAGATAGTGAAGAAGCTACTTGGAGCGTGTAAAGAGATGTGAAGAAAGAGGAGATTCTAGAAGTCCTTAAGGGATCAGAGATATCCAAATGAATGAAGGAGAGGTGAATTTGAAGGGAAGAGTGAATAAAACAACCATCTTCGGGTTAGTCGACTAAAGAGGGTATTACCAATCAACTCCCAATGGTAAATTCAATGCCTTTCCACGCTCCATCTGCAAGAATCTATCAGGGACGTAAGCATGCCGCACGGACATCGGTGCACCACTCAGACGTCTATGGGCCACACAGGCATCCTAGACAGTAACTCCTCTATCGACACTCAAAATAGGTGCCAAGTGGAATGAAGGCAGCGAGCTTATGTGGAATTTTTCCTTCAGACTTGGTTTTCTAAATTGGAAAGGGTAAAAGGGAAATTGCATTAGGGGTGAAAATTCGATCCTATACATTTTCCCCCCACTTTAGCGAGCACTAATACTGATGAGTGCTTCGGTAAAGTAGATTAGAAGTAGTAGAGTTATAAATGTATACCTGAACCATCGAGGAAGCAGACTGTGATCCAGAAAACTCGAGAGTGTAGGATGAGCTGAAGAAAGGAAAAGCATATACTCATGATGAAGAAGATGTAGATCTTTGATCTAGTATATACAATTTGAGAAGAGAAAGATAGAAATGAATGCAAGAGTGATAAAATCAATCCCTGCTCAAGGAGGAAAACCTATATCATAGAGTAAAAGTGATAAAAGAAATCCCCGCTCAAGGAGGAAACCCGTCTCACAAAGTAAAAGTGATAAAATCAATCCCTACTCAAGGGGAAAACCCATATCACAGAGTAAAAGTGATAAAATAAATCCCCGCTTGAGGAGGAAACTCATACCACTGAGTAAGAGTGATAAAAGAAATCCCCACTCGAGGAGGAAACTCGTATCACCGAGTAAAATATGTAAAGGGGCTCTATGGGTTCTCAGTCCTATAGAGAAAGTAAGTAGATAGTCACGTAGACCATCATCAAGTTGGAAAACATTCAAAGAGGTCCCTCGAGAACCCTTCAAAAGGAGAAGGGGTCCACTCAAGGGATGCATTGTTTGAAAAGCGAGGTCTAGTCAGGTTGCTCCCAAGCTAGATGCAAAGATATGAAATAGGTCTAGTTGGGTTGCCTCGAGCTAGACGCAAAGATAGGAAGTAGGTCTAGTCAGGCTGCCCCCAAGATAAACTCCATAGAATTCATTTTGAGATAGAAGCTTTCAAAGGGGTCCCTTGGGAACCCTTCAAAAGGAAGAGCGTCCACTAAAGGGATGCTACATTCAAAAAACATAGAGAAGAGAGGAGGTCCTTAGAAGGACACACACCTCTAGAACAAGTTATCACTGCCCCCAATGTATAGGGGAGGAGAACCATGCAAGATACTTAGATCATACAAGATAGAGTTAAACCTCGATATCACTTGTCATGTGAAGAAAAGGTAGGTGCATCAATAGGCACTTGAATCATGAAGTTGTATTCTATCCTTCAAGGCCTTACATTCACTAGTGGAATAACTAAGCTCTTGATGGTATGCATAGAAAGAATGTTTTACTTTATCATGTTTATGAGATTTCTTGCATGTATGAGGAGGAAGATTAATTAAGTGGTATTTAAGAAGCCACAATAAAATATGCTCTTGCTCAGACAAAGGATGAGGAACAAGAAGCAGCCCTTTCTCTTGTGGAGAAGAGCTTGACTATTTGCAAGAAGAAGATATGAAGATAGAAGACAAGGGAGGATAGACCAATCCATGAGAATGAGGTTGAGTGGACATCACATCAATTTTCAATCATGTTTTCTTCTTAGATTATTCATTCGAGCACCCAAGCTCTAGATTATGCTTGTGAGGTGTGAATTCAATAGGGACCTGAATGCCTTGTTCATTACACCTACAACCTTTACCCTCATAGCCATACTTAAAAAGGAGCTTAAAGTTGAGGCCATAACATGTTTTTAAATCTTGAGAAGAAGGAGGATATTCATAGAGAGAATTATTCCAGCAAGAGGGAACATACTCTTCTATGGGATCATCATCATCCTTCTTGATAGGACTGTAAACATTATCCTCCCTAGCAAAATTATAATCATCTTCCTTAGAAGAAGGATCAATGCTAAGGACATTAAAATTCACATTTACATTATCCCATGATACATAAGAACAATCATCTTTACTGGCAGGTGTGAATGATTTTGTCACAAGGTCTAAGCAGATTGGGTCAACTTTATATTCTTGAGTGAAGGAATTTGTAAAGTCTAGAGGACCCCAATCGTCACCTAGACATGCACTTTCTTGAGAAGAGGTAGAAGGAAAAGACTTAAGATTTCTTGCTTCAAAAGGACCTTCTTTCGGGACATTCATCTCAAGAGTATCCTTTGTATTAGGTACTACTCGAGTAAACATCGACACATTGAAAGACACTGAAGGAATAAGAGTAGGCACAACCAAGACTTGACTAGCAGCTGCCATTTCACATAAGTGCATAGCATCAGGGTCAGCCTTCACTGTGGCTACTTTATTATTAGCAATGAACTTGATATATTTTTGCAAGGTAGAAAGGATGGCACCCATAGCATGAATCCACGGTTTACCAAGAAGAAGGTTATAAGGTAACTTTTCTACCATAACATATACAAGGGTAGGTATGGTAATGGGTCCAAGCTACAAAGGTAATATTACCATACCTAGAACTTTTCGCCCAACATTATCAAACCCACGAATGTCAATAGAAGAAGAATTAATAGAAGATGGATCAATATTAATCTTAGGCAAAAGATCCATACTGCATAAATTAAGCATCAAACCGGCATAAATGAGAGAACGTCTAATGTCGATCTTATTAATGTTAACTATAATCATTAGAGGGTCCACTTGCTTCTATACTTTTGAAGGTGGGAGTTCTTGGGGATAGAACATAATATTCAATGAATCCACATGAATATATGTGATCAATGCATCAGAATCCACTAGCTTAGTGAAAGAAGGAAAGAGGATCTTTTGCAAGGCTTCCTGAAGCATACCTTGGTAAACTAAAGCAGACTGAAGCAAGTCCCACAGTGAGATCTTGGTCGGAGTAACTTGAGGTTGCTCGATAGTATTGTAACCACCAAGTTCTTTAGTCATAGGTTTAGGTGCTTGAGGAAGGCTTAGTTGTTTATTCAATCTAGTGTCATAGGTATGGGTTACCGCTCTATAAGAGGGAGCATTAGAAATATCAAGGGAATCACTATCAAATGGAACACCATCAATAGAACAAACCCTTTTGGGAGAAGGACTAGTTGGAGTTACGTAAATGACTGGTCTCTTAGGCCTTTGGGGGGAAACAAAGACGTAGATTACATTTACAGAATCATCATAACTAGTGGGACAATTATTATGTGAAGACATTCTCAACATTGATCCAAATAGTATAAAATGTGGAAGGAGATTCATCATGCACTAATGCATCATCTCTAGAGGAGAGTGCATTAGAATAGATAAGAAATTCATCATTCATAAATGCAATGTCCCTAGAAGAGAGTGTATTGGAATGAGTAGGAGATCCATTATTCATAAATGCATCATCTCTAGAAGAGAGTACATTGGAATCAAGAGAAGGTAGAGTAACATTAAGAAAGGTATCAATGATTTCATCTTCTTACAATAAGATATCCTTTGAAGCAAGGGGACTCTCATGAGAAGGATCAAATATACAAAGTGACATGGGAAAATCCAAGTCACCATCATATGCATGAAATGGAACATCATTAATATTTTCAATATAATTGGATATAGAACTAATAAAAGAAGATATTAAATTCATTATGATTTTTTTCGTATTTTCTATGTTCTAGTAATTTGCATTTTTGGAGGTCTTCGGAGTGGAATTTGAAGTTAGAACTTGTTACAATCCCTAAAATTTGTCTATCAAAGGCACTAGTATTTTAGGGATTGAACTAGTTCTCTAGAAGACCTTTCTAACGGTGCAAAATGTTTTGAATTTCGAGCACCGAGTCAAATGTTATGACCCCGCCAAGTAGCGGTAAATGAATTCCTAATTTTTTGAAGAACACTATTCTTCATGTCGGGTTCACCAAAATGTAAAGAAGAGGGATTCGCTACTCACAAGTTCTCTTCATTCAGAGAGCCTTAGTGGGTGAACTTCCCTAAACTGACTCAAAGAACAATTGGGAAGTTCTAGAATGTGAAAGAGCAGGTCACAAAGATTCTCTAGACAAATTGACAAAACTCTCGGCCAAAGGACAGAAGCATAGAACATGGACGACAGCATGGTGCAATGGCATCCCAAAGGAGCGTTGGCGTCTCGTACAAACCAAAAATCAGGTTTATCACTGAAAATGGAAAAGTGAATTCTTCTACTCTAATTGTTGAGAACTTCTAGAAAGTAAGGAAATGACAGAAAGTGATAGGACTAAGATAAAGTGAAATAGATGGAAATAGAAGTGATAAAGATAAGGATAAGAAGGGAAAGGAAATTCTTACAACCGTGTGAATGATGAAGCCTCCAGCTCATGAACGTCTCCAATACCTACACATAAGAGAGATAGAGAAAGTGTTGGGGCTGTATAGGGGTTTGCCTTAGTCAAACCCCCATTTTGGTGTTCCCACCTCCACAGATAGCTAGATAGATAAAGAGAAGATAAAGCAAGAAATGAAGTAAAGAGTACTAAAGCACTACAAAATAGTGTTATGCTACTCAACCAATTAATGGAGGAGAGGATTGAAAGCTTACCACCTCCGCCCAAAGCGCTCAAGGCTAGTGGAGATAAAATGAGAGGAGCTCAAGCCTATGTTGTCGTGGTGTTTCATTCCACACTTTCTCTACTGAAGTGATGGAGTGTTGATTTTGTTGTTGTGAAGTGTAAAGTGTTTCTTGAGAGTGAAGAGATAGTGAAGAAGCTGCTTGAAGCTTGTAAAGAGATATGAATGAAGAGGAGAGTCTAGAAGTCTTAAAGGGATCAGAGATAGCCAAATGAATGAAGGAGAGGTGAATTTGAAGGGAAGGGTGAAGAAAACAACCATATTTGGGTCGCTCAGATGAAGAGGGCATTACCAGTCGACTCCCAATGGGAAATGTAATGCCTCTACAGGCTCCAGCCACAGGAATCTGTCATGGACATAAGCATGTTGCGTGAATGTTGGCATGCCATGCGGATGTCTACACACTGTGAGGATGTCTATGTGCCACGTAGGTGTCCTAGACAGTAACTCCTTTATCAACTCTCAAAACAGGTGCCAAGTGGAACAAAGGCAGTGGGCTTATGTGGAATTTTACCTTCAGACTTGGTTTTCTAAACTAGAAAAGGGTAAAAGCGGAATTTGCATTAGGGGTGAAAATTCACTCCTATACAATAGTGAAGAATGTTATAGTGTTGATACCTTTCTTGTTCATGCTTTTCGTTGTTTATTAATGATGAACAACAATGTAAAGCTAGTCTAAAGATTACTTAAATGTTGCACCCAAAATTCATCTATTGTTCATGCTTCATGGTGAATGGATAGCCGAAAATATGCAGAACTTGGAAGATGGCACTAGTTTCATGAGGCTGTAGGCTATTTTGGTTAAGTGGAACTCAGTTTTGGGAACGTTGTCCAATGTAGCATCCTCCAATGTCACTATTCATCATTAGTTTCAGGTCTAGGAACTTTTCTATCCCTTTTGAATTTTCTTTGAAATATAAATTAAGGAAAATTTCTAACATCATTGTAAAACAAAATTTGATGTTAAATATGGAGTTTTAGACTGTTGTTTTGAACTAGGAGAAATTGCACCTCATTTTTAGAATTCCACAAAACTCCATTTGAAGATCCAACTCCTTCTAGACTTAGTAAACTATAAGTTCCCTTGTGATTACCAACAAATCACATCAACCAATTTAATTATTCCAAGCATTGTCATAACTTGACACCCGAGAGACCTTGGGGTGATTTCTAAAACTTAGTTGCAGAAATTACCTTTCAAGAGATGTAGCATACTTGTGTGATGTCTATGTTGAAAAAGTGTTAAAACACCCATAAACAAACCCTAATCCCTATACTCTATACACTTAACCATAGATGCTCAACCTTGAATACTATCCCTCAACCCTATACCTTAAACCCTAAACCCTACACCCTCAACCCTCGTCCCTATACCTTATACCCTCAACCTTATACTCTAAACCCTAAACATTATCCCTTAACTCTATACCCTAAACCATATACTTAAACCCTAAACCATGCACTCTCAACCCTTAACCCTATACCTTATAACCTAAACCCTACACCCTAAACCTTATACCCAATATCCTAAACCCTAATGCCTATACCCTATACACTCAACCTTATACCCTCAACCTAAACCTTATACTTAAACCCTAAATTATACATTAAACATTGCATTGTAAACCCTAAACCCACTATGCTCAACCCAATACCCTCAACCCTATACCCTATACACTTAACCTTATACCCTCAACCCTGAACACTATCCCTCAACCCTCAACCCTCAACCCTCAACCCTATACCTTAAACCCTAAACCCTAAACCCAACACCCTCAACCTTCATCTCTATATCCTGCACCTTGAACCTTATACCTAATATCCTAAAATTTAATTCCTATACCCTATAAAACTTATCCCTATACCTTAAACACTAAACCTTACACCCTCAGTCCTCATAGGGGGAGAGAGAAATAGGGGAAAGGGAGGAAGGGAGAGAGGGAGAGGGAGATGATAGATAAATATTAGAGAGGGAATGAGAGAGTGAGAGAAAGAGTGGGAGGTAGGAAGGGACAAAGGGAGAGAGGGAGGAAGGGAGAGAGGGAAGAAGGGAGAGAGGGAGGGAGAGAGAGAGAGAATAGAGAGAGGGAGAGGGAAAGGGGAGATAAAGATAAGTAGAGAGGGAAGGAGAGGTAGAGAGAGGAGAGATAAAGAGTAGATAAGGAAGGAGAGAGAGAGAGAGGAAGGGAAAGAGAGAATGGTGAGATAGAGAGGAGATATTGAGAGAGAAAGAGTGGGAGGGAAGGGGGAGAGAGAGAGAGAGAGGTAGGGGAGGAGAGGTAGAGAGAGATAGAGAGAAGTAGAGAGGTAATGATGGAGGGAGAGAGAATTGAGATAGAGAGGTGTAGAGAGAGTGGTAGGGAGTGATGGATGGAGAGGTAGGTACAGAGTGAAGGAAAGGTAGATGTATGGATGCAAAGAGTGGGAGGTGAGATAGAGGTGAGATAGAGAGAAATAGAGATAGTGGTAGGAAATGATGGATGGAGAGGTAAGTAGAGAGGGAGAGGGGGTATAGATAAGTATAGAGGGAGGGAGAGAAGGGGGAGAGAGAGGTGAGATAAAGAGAAGAAAAGAGAGAGTGTGATGGAGGGAGAGAGGATATAAATATAATTAGAGAGGGAAGGAGAGGTAGAGAGAGGAGAGATAGAAAGAATTATAGAGGGAATGAGGGAGGGAGGGAGAGAAAGGTGAGATAGAGAGGTTTAGAGAGAAAGAGTGGTAGGGTGTGATGGATGGAGAGGTAGGTAGAGAGATGGATTGGGAGATAGAGAGTAGATAATGAAGAATAGAGGGAGAGATAAGTATGGAGGGGAGAGAGGGAGGTGAGAGAGAGGTGAGATAGAGATAAATAGAGAGAGTTTTAAGGAGTGATGAAGGGAGAGGTAGTTATAGAGAGGGAGAGGGGAGAGAGAGAGAGAGAGAGTTATGCAAGGAGAGGTAGGTAGAGAGAGGGAGAGGGGATATAGAGAGAATTATATAGGGAAGGAAGAAGAGGGAGGGAGTGAGGGAGGGAGAGAGGGAGGGAAAGAGAGAGAAGTGAGATAGAGAGAATTAGACGAGGAAGGGGAGAGAGAGATAGAATGATGGATACATAGATAGGTAGTTCTTAAACCCACAGGAGAGAGAGGTGTCTAGAGTGAAAGGGATAAATAATGAGTGAGATAGAGAGAGATATAAATAATACAACTTGTTTATTAAAAAAATTTGACCTCCTGATTACTAATATTTGACATGTTGATTATTGAAATTTGACTATCTAAAATTTTTTAAGATCTTTTAAAAAATAGAACTTGCATTATAACTTCTAGAGATTTGAAACCACTCTCAAACATCTTGAAACTATACACATGAAATATAACTTAAAGTATAAGAAAGTAAATTTCCATATGTAAATGTCAACTTATACTTAAATTTTTATTTCGTGTATATAGTTTTCCTTTAAGATAACAAGAAGGAAAAAAAAACAAATTTCAATGTAGATGAAAATCCGCGTTTTGTATTTCTTTAAGAATCCCCAAGCATTTGGCTTGGATTTTCTTTGGATTTCCAACCCAAAGGCTTGGAGTTCCTTCCCAATATCCAAAGATGTGTTTTTGCATATTCTACAAAATTTCACATAATCTCATTTGTGGCAACCGTCTAGTTTGCATGTGTTTCAAGGTCAACTAAATCGAACACCTGGGTAATGTTGGGCTCTCTCTTAGCTATTTAATAATGTAAAAAAAATCAGATTTTGACTATGCTAAGGCTTTCATCTTTAATTTCCTTTGTTTGTGTATCTATATTTTTCAAAAACCAATGTTTGGTATTTTTAACTGTTCATTGAAATTTCAAATAAATTACTTTTTTTATAAACTAGACTCAATTCTACACATATTCAAAAAAAAAAAAATTGATTAGTTTAAAGAAGAAAATTATAGGAGTGCCACAACCAAATTTATGTTTTTCAAGATGTTTCCACTTTGAAAATTAGTAAAAAATCATATATTCATTAAAAAGTCATTAGAAAAAATAATAAATACAAGGTTATCTCACTTAGTTTCACTTAGATTTTCAAGTGTTCAAATCCTATAACTTTTGTGTGACTTCATGAGATCAAGCTAGAGAATTCAAGAGCATTTTCAAGATTATTGAAGATTATTGTAACAATCATGATTCAATTGTCATGTCAAATATTTATTGCATCATGCATGTTGTTTGAGCTAATATGGTGATGTAGTGTTCAATATCTATTCAAGTATTCAAAGGCATTGTTTCTAATCAAGTTTCATGATCAAGATCTACTTCCATTGAAGTCAATTCATGCTAGTTGCAGATTTACAATCCAAGGTTCAAACAAAGGTTTGGTGAGTTGTTACATAAATTTGTTCATTCATCATTCCTTCATATTTCATTATTTCATTTCAAGGTTTAGTTACCAAAATGGGGATTGACCAAGGTAAACCCCCATTCACCTAAAAAACAACAATTTTCTCTCCTTGATGTGTGATTGCAGATTTTAGGTTGAAGATCCTTTGAAGAGAAAAATTGAAGAAAGTTGAAAAGTTGTCAAAGTTGCAAGAAAATTTTTTATTTCATAGAAACTCTTTTACAAAATTTATTTCCTACTTTTCGACAGTGAGAATCGGGAATCTGGGAGTGGAGACACAACAAAAGAGAACCCATAAAAATATTTCAAAGAACCCTAGCTAGGACCCATTCACCATAGGGCAAATGAGTCATCATTGAGCTTCAAAAAGTGAATTATGGTGACTGGTACACATTGTTCTCCCCTTTCCAGATCTTCCTTTTGATTATTGTTTATGTTAGTTTTGAATATTGTCTTTCATTTGCCTTTCATATCTTTCATTTTGGATTTTATTTGATGATTATAATCTTTCTCCCCAAAGTGCTATTTAGCTTTTACCCTCATCCTTGCATAGAGAGGAAATTTTTTGATTCATACCTTGATTTGACTCACCTTTTTTGTTGTTACTCACTTCATCGTTTCGATCTCATTTCCTTGAATGAAATTAGAGAAATGGGTCATTTTGGTGAGCCCCCTTTCATAACATGTCCTCCCCCACCTATTTTTCTATGTTTCATTGTGGTGAACCTAAGTTTGATCATTGTATTTTTTTATTTTGGAGTCCTCTTTCACCCTAGATTTAGATTTTTCATTCATTTTCATCTCTTTGTATTGAATTGAGTCTCATTTAGGGTGTCTAGTTTGAATTTAACTTTTCATTTCATTTAAGGGTTTTAGGATTGCATATTTTCATTCTTTAAATATGAAAAATACAAAAAAAGAAATCATCTTTCATATCATTTACATAGAATTTCATCATATTCATTTTCATTTGAAAATTGAAACAAAATTTCATATCAAATTAGGTGTTCTAGGTTGTCATTTTGTCACATTTTACATTTGCATTCAATCCTCATTTCACAAAAAATTAAAACTATAACTTGTATCATATTAGAATCTAGAAGCTACTGAAATTAACTCAAAAATTTGTTAAAACACTTTTCAAAACCATCAACTAGGACCCATTCTCTTTAGGGTGAATGAGTCCCTGATCAAGGTCATAATCTGAATTTCTAGGAATTAAAACTTTCATCTCTGCATTCTTGTTTGTTGGTTTCAGATTTTTGTTTCTTTTTGTAGAATTTTTATTCTTCAATTTGATCATTTAAAAGTTTCATTTGATAAATTTAGTGCATTGTGTGATTTCAAAATTGCATTTAGAAGACAATATTTTCAATTTTTTGCATAGTGTAATTAGAAAATTACCTTGTTTAGAATGTAAAAATTGCATTTACATATTACATTCTAGGTCATTGCATTGCATTTTACCCTCTTTCCATTTTGGGTTGGCATTGAGTTTGTAAAACTTGTATGATCTTTACAACTTGGTGTCTTATTAGCAATACTGTTGTGAGATGTAGTTTGAGACTCATGTCATCCCGCAATACACCATTCGTCATGGATCTTGCGTTTTCTAACTCTCTTTCTAATAGTGTTGATAATCAACCCCTTATGGATCATAACCTGCATACCTCATTTCCAATGACTTCCTTACCTACAACCAATGTGCATGATGTTATTCATGTCCCAAAACAAAACATAAAAATAATAGATGAAGGCCTAGAAAAGTTACAAGACTTTGCGCATAATGAAACCATGGACACTAGTATCATTCCTACTTTAGATAATATATGGAAAATGATTGAAACTAAATATGGAATGAAGATTATGTGAGGTATAGATCACCTTGTTTATAATAACATGTCTACCATGACTAGTTGTGCTCAAGCTTTTGGGTATACTCAAAGCCAAGGTGCAAATTTCACTCATCCTTCCATGATTCTCATCTCCATTCATATATACACTAGTACCCATGTTACCACAACCATTCAGCCTACTAGCAATGTCAACACTTCTTTAGGTATTTCTGTTGAGAATCCTTCTAGCTTTGTGCATTCAAATCTCATATCTCCTCAACCATCCCCACCCATAAATTTACAATTCACTTTCCCTCCGCAAACATATATCACTCCACCATATTCCCCTCCATCTCATAATACCAACAATGATCCCATCATTAACACACTTTTACAAAACATGATATCCCTTTAATAAAAAATTGTAACCCTAAATCAAAACAACAATGGCCAACCTTCACAATACATCAAAACCAATTTGTTATCCTTGGAGATATTGAGAACACAAATTCCACAAAGTATAGAGGTTTCTAGATTTGAGAAATATGGTGGGAAAGGAGATCCTATTATCCATATTTTCAATTACATAAACCTATGTAGTGATTTCATTTTTGAACATAAGCTCTTGGTTAAACTTTTCCCTAGATCCTTGAAAGATACTACCTTAGAGTGGTTTTTCTCCTTACCAAATAACTCAATTCGTTTATTTAATGAACTTATTGATACCTTTTACAACCACTTCCAAATTCATATGGGTCCCAAGATGACTTTAGATGACCTGATGAAATGTAAAAAATAGGATGATGAGAAAGTCATTGATTTCATAGCGCGATATCAAGTTCTTTATTCACAAGTAAACATTAATATTCTCGATGCCAACCTTCAAAGAATGTTTATTTCCAATTTACAAGATAAAATTAAAACTAATCTTGAGATGATGATATTTCCTCCTTCACACAGTTATGCACAACCCTTCATCATTACCAAAATTCGGTTAGTAGTCGTGACATGGAAAATACACCTAGCCATCCTGAAAAGTCTAAATCCGTAACTCAAAATAGTTACCAACCTTTCAAGAAATAGAATAGGAGCTTTTAAAAACTTGATTCCCCTCAACCAAATCAAGATGATAACCAAAGTGGTTTCTATAAAGACAATAAATCCCTTTTCCTTTGGGGATAGGAATAGAAAATTTACCCCTCTACCTAAAACCCCTCATAATATCATGTTGCAGCTCTTGAACAAGAATATGATTTCCTTACCTCCTCTCGGAGCTCTCGATCCTAATAAACCTATACCCTCAAACTATAGATCAAATTCCTATTGCCATTTCCACCAAAAAAATGGACATGATACGGAACATTGTAAGCATCTTAAACACCTTATGCAAGACCTCATTGGTTCTAATTGACTTCAAATTGGAGGTGTGAATGATCAAGGTAATAATTATGTAGCTCCTCCTAGCCAAAACTTACAAATCTTTACCAATCCCATGCCGAAACACACTATTTCATTTGTCAAAGCTAGTGAAAAAAATAATGATGTGATGAATGTTGACACGGATGATGAAAACATAAAAGATGAAAATGAGAATGAAATAGAGAATTTAGTGGCATTTATTGGTGCTAAACCTCGTAAGGGCCAAACCAAAATTCCCCTTGGTATTTCTTTCTCACCAAATGACATAATCAAACATGCACCCAATGGTCCTCTTTACATAGCTAGAAGAATCAATGAAAAGCATAATAATGGGATATTAAATGATCACATCTGTATAGAATGTGATCACTAAAGAATTCCTATTTGTGCATGAACTCTATCAAGATACATATGAAAGATTGAAAGCATGGATCAAAATGCATAATAGTTTTTCTTGCCCTACGATTGGCTCGATAAATCTCCCTCTAAAGGGTCTTTTGAAAACATTAAATGTCTTAATCACCATCATCCCAATGTCAAATCAATTCTTTATGAAGCTAGGCTATCCATGGCTTCACTCCATGAATACCGTCCCATCGGTTGTGCATAAATGTTTAAAATTTTCCTTTAGAAATGAAATCTTTACTGTGCATCATAGTGTCTTTAATCTTGTGTCTTCCTGTGGGAAGTTTTCATTCAATTTGTTTTGGACCAAGCCTATTGAACCTATTAAACCCCATGAAGACTTCTTTTTCCAATCCTATAAAAAATTTAAGGCAAAGTGTATGGAAAAATTATCCCTTAAAAATAGACCTCAACCTGTGATTGAGCCACCCATCCTTGATGAAACTATCATTGAAGCAAAAGCACTTCCAAATATCCAAGCGTGACCTATTACAAATCCTCCTACCATTTCCTATAAGATACCACCAAACAATCAAAACAATCTCATTGTGCCTCCTAAAATCAAACAAGTTTACAAAGCCAAAGAGAAAGTGGTTGAACAACCTCCTATGGTTCCTTTCGTTCCTCCCCTAAGGGAAGAAAAGAAATCTATGGTTTAAAAAATTTCTCCTACACAATCACAAATTGAGAATAGAATGAAAATAATAGAAATTCTAGAGAGTGTAGGCATAGACGTCGTGTTATTGCTCGTATGTTACAAACTAAAGAAGAAAAGAACAACATAAAAAATCAAAATCCAAAATTTCCTGAAGCAATGCATGATGAATCTTTACCTTTTCCACAACATAAACAAGAACCTTCCAGGGATATTATCATTTGACCTCCTATTGTGATTAATTTAGATGATGATATTGATATTGCAAAGATCGATGGGAAAGTGCATAATGAGTTGAATTAATTGTTCTCCTCTTCCATGAGCTTAAATGAAAATTCTCTTAAAAATAGGGTTGAACCTGGTGTGTGTCCTAGTTCATCACTTGATGTTGTCCGTTTGGATATTTGTCTTCCTTTCGTATATTTTGATCAAGATTAGGATGCAAATGACCTACTATAGGTTGACTCGCATGTGCCTTACTAGTATTTTTCTTTATTTTATTTTTCATGTTTCTTTATGTGGTTGTATGTGCATAATGTGATCCCCCATACTATTTTGTTTGATGTATCTTTCTCTTTTTATGCATTCCTATATTTGTATCTGCATTCTTCTTTATGTTGTAATTTTTTATATTTTTCACATGGTTTTTGTTTTTATTTTGGTAATGACACAAGGCTTCAAGACATTTAGGTCTCTTCCATGTTGACCTGAAAGCATTTTCTTTGTTTTCGCTCTTTTTGTGGCATTCTTCCAGTTCTATGAGTATTAGGGGAATGATGATGTTTTCGAGCTCTATAACAATATTGTAGCAAAGATATACTAACCCTGAATCTATAGATCCCTATCTTATTTTTTGGGGGCAACCCCTCTTTCCTTTCTTATGACGTAGCTTCATTTCAAAAACATATGGCTTGGAATAGGGCTTTCCAAGTAATCTCTCATGTCTTAGGATTGAACATTATCTACTTTACAGAAATTTCTCATGGAAATGGTGTTAGCAACTGCTTTAAAGTGGGGACATACATCAATAATATCTTTTGACATTTCTCATGTTTCATGGTGCGATTTTCTTTTTTCTTGTGATGCATCCTTTTCTTGGTGGTTTCATTGGGTTTGACATCCTCCAAGAGTGATATTTCTTAGCATATGACTTTCCTCTTAGTGGTGATGCGACACACTACATTCCCTAAGTTATGAATCTTTTACTCTTGACTTGTCCTCTCTTGGAGACATTAGGCATGATGTTCCCTAAGAAGAAGACCCTATACGAACTAAGAAAAATCCCTTTGAACAAAAATCTTTACTAGCATTATTGTTTATAAGTGTTTAGCATAATGTATCTTGTTAAGCCTTATGAAGCTCAAACCCTAAATTCAAGGCCACCTAGCATAACACACCTTGCTTTCCTATGGATCCTTGCCTTGTTCATAGGTCCTTAGCATAATGCAGCTTGTTAAGCCCTATGAAGCTTGAACTCTAAATTCAAGGCCACCTAGCATAACACACCTTGCTTGCCTTTGGAGCCTTGCCTTATGGTGCCTTATTGAAGTTATTAGGAGAATATCTTTGATATGGTATGTGAGCCTAATATGATTCTCTAATTTGTGACCCTTTTGGGATACTCACCTAGTGGACAGCCTAAGGTTCCACTACCTCAAAGTGAGTGCAAAACCAAAATCTTAGATGTGTTCCACGCCGATCAAACAATCTAGGCTTGATCTTCCTAGTCTTTGACATTGTATGATTATGTGTCTTTGTCATTTTTGCATAAATAAGTGTCTTGAATGTCTACTTTAGTGTGACTTTGTGTTTGTGCTCATCCTCGCACTAAAGTGGGGGCTAAATGTAGTGTAGGAAAAAGTATTCCTTTTTCACACTTAATTTGGGATTTGAATAATTAATAATAAAATGAGCTTAATAATGACTTAATTTAGTGTTGTAATATGTATTTTACATATTCACATTAATTTTAGGGCCCTTTTAATTAAAATGGACTTAATTGTGCCTTATTTTTGGTGTTGTAAGGTGTACCTTTACACTTTCACACTAATCTAGGGCTTCATTAATTGATTGAGGTTAATTTACCTTAAATAGCCTCTTTAATTCAAATCCAAGCCTAATTAATTACAATTTTTGAGGGATAAAACCTAACATCCATAAATTCCATAACATAATGTTTAGCATTGAGCAATGTGAATCCTAGGTAAGTGACCTAGGACCCTTTCACCATAGGGTGAATGGGTCTTCACTTGCACCTAGGACCTAAATTCAAACTATGTTTTTGGAAAAATTTCAATGATTTTAAATGTTTATTCAGATGTTGGCTTGTGATATTTTAATTTCAAGAATTAATGTTAAGATATGTATATATACAAGGTTATCTCACTTAGTTTCACCTAGATTTTCAAGTGTTCAAATCCTATAACTTTTTTGTGACTTCATGAGATCAAGCTAGAGCATTAAAGAGAATTTTCAAGGCATTCAAGGGCAGAATTATTGAATATTATTGTAACAATCAAGATTCCATTGTCATGTCAAATATTTATTGAATTGTGTATTTTTTTTTAACTAATATGGTGATGTAGTGCTCAAGATATATTCAAGTATTCAAAGGCATTCTTTATAAACAATTTTCATGATCAAGATCTAGATCCATTGAATCCAATTCATGCTATTTGTAAATTTACAATCCAAGGTTCAAACAAAGGTTTGGTGATTTGTTGCATAAATTTTTTCATTCATCATTCCTTCATGTTTATTTATTTCATTTCAAGGTTTAATTACCAAAATGGGGTTTAACCAAGGAAAATCGCCATTCACCTAAAAAACATCATTTTTCTCTCCTTGATGTGTGATTGCATATTTTAGGTTGAAGATCCTTTGAAGAGAAAAATTGAAGAAATTTGAAAAGTTATGAAATTTGTAAGAAAATTTGTCATTTCATGGAAACTCTTTTACAAAATTTATTTATGGATTTTTGACAGTGAGAATCAAGAATCTGGGAGTGTAAACACAATAGAAGAGAACCTAGAAATAGATTTCAGAGAACCGTAGCTAGTACCCATTCGCCATAGGTTGAATGAGTCCTCAATGAGCTTTAAAAAGTGACTTTTGGTGACTGGTACACATTTTTCTCCCCTTTCCAAATCTTCCTTTTGATTACTGTTTTTGTTAGTTTTGAATACTGTCTTTCATTTGCATTTCATAGCTTGCATTTTGGAGTTTATTTGATGATTATAATCTTTCTCCCCAAAGTTCTATTTATCTTTTACCCCCATCCTTGCATAGAGAGGAAATTTTTTGATTCATACCTCGATTTGACTCACCTTTTTGGTTCTTAGTTACTTCATTGTTTGGATCTCATTTCCTTGGATGAAATTAGAAAAATGGGTCATTTTGGTGAACCCCCTTTCATAACATTTCCCCCCAACCTATTTTTGTATGTTTCACTAATATGTGCCCCTGATATCCTTGCTTTGTAGCATACATCACAAAACATTAATACTCTCAAAGACACCTTCATTGCAATATTACAAAAAATATTAAAAAACAAAAAGAACACTAAGTAATTGAACAATGGAAGCAACATGAACTCCAATGTTGAATGTATTGACATCAAACCTCATGTCCTAGTCAAAGATTGTGTTAATAAATTCCTTCATATAAATATTAGAAAAGTATGGATTATAGAAAACACAAATAATGAAGTCAACTGATCATTCTTTGAAATCAAATGCAATATTATAAATCAATAGATAAAAGTATATGAAGAAGATACCTCCTTATGAATTACATTGAATGTGTCCTCAATGTTGAAGGAAAATATTATTATTGTTTTTTTGAATCACTTCTTCATTCAATATTATTATCCACCAAATAGACCTACATTTGTTAAGAATTGTTAAAAAACATAATCTTGAACCTACTTTTCACTCAACAATGGTTAAAATTAAATATGAATATTGGAAAAAGAAAAAATTGTCATTTTTTACTAATTATGACAAATGAGAATTGTAGACACATCAAGGTAGGTATTTAAATACTAGGGAAGGTCTATTTTCATTTCCCAAGTCGCCCGATCATTTTGGGGTGCTCTTTGTGAGGTAGTCTTTGAAGAGCCCTAAAAGCAAAAAATTGTCAAACTATGAAGTCATTTTATGAGCTCATGGTGTGTAGGGATTATTTTTTTGGATGTCCAAGTGGATATTGAATCCATTCAAACAAACCACTCTTTTTGTTTGTCAACTCAACACCATTTGTGTGTTCCAATGTCAAATGCATTCTTGAAAAAAATGTTAGTGGAAATCAGTGTAAAAATGGAAAGAAGCATTTTTTGTTTTGTGCATCATGGAGAAAAACCAAGTACACCAACACATAAAAGTGGGTAGGTAAATAATAATAATTTCCTCTTTTTTTTCCCAAGTCCCCCCTTGTGATTTCGGAGTACACTAATCTGTTGTAGTCTTTAAAATGTCGTAAGAGCAAAAAATGAAAAATTGTTAAATTTTTAGTATTTTTAACAAATGGGTAGTGTGGAAACATTGTATTAGGTAGGTAAATACTAGGTAAATTCTTGTTTTATTTACCAAGTTACCCAATCATTTTGGGGTTCTCTTTTGTGGTAGTCTCAAAAGGGCCCTACGAGAAAAAAATACAAAACTTGTAAAAAATTTAGTATTTTTGATAAATGGATAGAATGGACATGTCAAGGTAGGAAGGTAAATACTATGGAAGGTCTCCTTTTTTTTCTCAACTCGCCCGATTATTCTAGGGTGCTCTTTTCGGGGTAGTCTCTAAAGAGCCCTAAAAGAAAAAAAATGTCAAACTATGAAAAAGTTGTTCTAGGAGCTCGTGGTGCATAGTAATGCTTTGTATAGACCTACAAGTTGATATTGAATCCCTTCAAATAATCCTCTCTCAATTTTGGTCAACTCATCACCATTTGTGTGTTCAAGTGTCAAATGCATTCTTGCAAAAAATGTTAGTGGAAAGCAGTGCAAAAATGGAAAGAAGTATTTTTTTGTTTTGTGCACCATGGAGTAAACCAAGTATACCAAAATGTTAATGTGGATAGGTAAATACTATGCAAGTAATCCTTTTCTTTCCCAAGTCCCCCATGATTTTGGAGTGCACTAATCTAGGGTACCCTTGAAAGTGTTGTAAGACAAAATTCTAAATTATTGAATTTTTAGTATTTTTGACAAATGTGCAATGTGGACATGTTGAGGTAGGTAGGTAGATAATAGGGAAGGTCTCTTATCATTCCCCAAGTCACCTGATCATCCTAGGGTTCTATTTCTTGGTAAATTTCTAAAGAGTACTAAGAGCAAAAAATACAAAAATTATTAAAAAAATTAGTATTTTTGAAAAATGGGCAGTTTGGACATGTTGAGGTAGGTAGGTAAATAATATGGAAGGTATCTTTTCATTTCTCAATTTACCTCATTATTCTAGGGTGCTCTTTCTATGGTAGTATCTAAAGATCCCTATGGTGCATAGGAATTCTTTATCTAGACCTACAGGTGGATATAAAATCCCTTCTAACAAACCTCTCTTGGATTTGTTCAACTCAACACCATTTGTGTGTTCAAGTGTCAAATGCATTCTTGCAAAATTTGTTAGTGGAAAGTAGTGCAAAAATGGAAAGAAGTAATTTTTTTGTTTTTTGCATCATGAAGCGAAACCAAGTATACCAGCACATCAAGGTGGGTAGGTAAATACTACACAAGACCTCCTTTTGTTTCCCAAGTCCCCCCATGATTCTAGAGTGCACTAATCTGAGCTAGTCTTGAAAGTGTTATAATAGCAAAAATGGAAAATTGTTAAATTTTTAGTATTTTTGACAAATGGGTAGTGTGGACATGTCGAGGTAGGTAGGTAAAGAAAAGGGTGGGTCTCTTTTCATTACCCAAGTCATCCATTCATTTTGGGGTTCTCTTTCTAAGGTAGTCTCTAAAGAGCCCTAAGAGCAAAAATATAAAATGTAAAAAAAATAGTATTTTTGATAAATGGGTAGCGTGGACACATTGAGGTAGGTAGGTAAATTCTAGGGTAGGTATCATTTCATTTCCTTGTATGGATTATTATTATCTTATTCAAGAATTTTTTTGATGCAATAGCATTGTCCACTAAAAGGACTTACATTTTTTAAGAATTGTTAAGACACATAAACTTCAACCTACTTTTGAATCACTACCATCATTACCTCATTGTACTCATAACACAACCATAGATGTATTGATCTAAATCTCTTAAAAATATACCTTTTTTCTCCAAAAAACCTACACATATAAACAAGTGAATTGTTAAGAAAATCAATCTTCAAGAACTATTTGAAACTCAACAATGGTGGATTTACCATCATCGTAACCTCATCATGCTCCAAACTTGAGTGTAGTAGACCTGCATATAAATATAGAAAAATTGTTGAGCATAAGCAACATGAACTAAAAAGTTTGAACTGAACATTCTTTCAAATCAAATATACCTTGAAAATATGTTGATCTACATGAATTGACATAGATGTTTTGATTTGAATCGTTTGAAAATATACCTTTGTTCTCCAAAAAACCTATATTTTTACGTAAAAACTAATTTTTATGCAAAATTTTAACTTACTTTTAATCCAACTGATGGAAATAACATGAATCTAAATAACATGAACAATATCATAGTTTTCCCATACAAAAAAAAGATCAAATACTCAAGTGTGCCTCAAGGGTCATTTCTTACCTTCATGGTATCCAGTATTGCTTCATGATCAACACTACTTACTGTCCATAGTTCCTTTGTTCTTGGTTTGGCATGATGTCTCAATAACCTAGCATTTGTTTATATAACAAGGTACAAATACATGAAAATGGTTTTGTGTTTCTCATAGTCTTCAAATGCAGGTATTCCATTCTCTCTAATCATATACGTTCACAACCAAGTTCTGACAACAACAACTAAACTTGTAGAATACATGAACAAATCATCATATATCATTGGTTGTGTTAGCTTCTTCTTTCCCTATACACACCATTCCAACCAATAGTCTGATCCCTCTTCATTCCCCTATGGTGCAAAAACTACATAGACATGTCATGGTTGTACAAGATCTGAAAGATGGTCATAGTCAAGTGAACTTTCCATTTCATCTTCTAAAGAGGATTGTGTTGTAGATAAAGAGGTTAGATACTATGGAATTCATGTATCTACCCACACACTTGACTCACATTGATCCCAATCACACTAAATGAAATTCTAAGAAAAAAAATCCAAATCTTGTGTCCATATGGTCCATGCACCTGCATTTGATCTTTGAAATGAATGCATCTTTGAAGATTCTCTAATTATTTAAAATTCTGATTTCTCTCTCAATGTGCCCTCATCAACCAACCAAAAGAACCTACACACTTCTGAATCAAGTGTCCCTTCTTATGATAATGCATAACTACATCAATCAATAATAGAATGCACATCACTGAATTTTGTACCACCTCTAATCTTCATTTGTTCCTTAACCAAAGCTCTCTTAACGCATGCACCTGCTCCATCATGCTTGAATTTTCCATGTTCAACTTCCAAAATCTCCAAATATGAGGTACACCCCTCTATACATGAATTATTCTCAACCAATAAAACATACAAGCATTCTTGAATTGTCTCATGCAGTTATTTGACCAAATGAGATATTGACCCATTACAATATCTTTTTCCTATAAAAACAAAAAAAATCAAAACAATGTTGCACAAACTCTGATGAATGAGATCCATCATCACTCATGCAAAAATGGTACTCCCTAATTATCTTCTTGTCCTAATTTATACTATCAGGGGCATGTCTATATGTGATGTGGAAAAAATAGAAAATTGAATAGAATTTTAATATTGAGATTGTACCTCATTTTGTGGTTGCAATATGTAATTTTCTGCAAAATTGACCACGGATATAATACTACCAATTGGGAAAGAGTCCTTACACATCCTAAATTTTTTATCAAACCACTAGGACATATTCATCCTTTATGTTATCCATTAGCTTCTTATCAACATTTGGAATCCTCCCACTAAAAGCCCATGAATCATTTTTTAGAGGACTATCGAGTCTTCCTCTTCTTGACAGTGCTCTAGACAATGTTTTATGATCTAGGTTTAAATCAACACAAGTTTTCCTCAATAAAAAATCCCTTCTCAAATGATGGCTTACTAATGAGGTTGTGATTACTCTATGACAAACTCTCCTATCTCTTTCCTTATTAGTATTTTCAATAGAATTGAGAACAATAAAAATATTTTTGACAATAATTCCATTTTTGTCCCACTTTTTTCTCACATGAATCTTCAATTTTGCTAGCATAGGTCTCATTTTTTGTCTTTGTAAATTGTATGAAAATTTGGAATTGTTTAGTTAATTTTTTATTGCTAAAGTATTCATTGAAATTTTTTGAATCGCACAACTGAACAGTTCACATTGACCTCTTCCCTTCAAGATTTTCAATTATTTTCTAATCAATTTTAAGTAACCATTTTGGAGTTCTTGAATGTCTTGGATTTGAAATTTCTCTTTCTTCCTCACAAAGGTCTTGCATTCTCATGTAGTTTGTTGATACATAAGGTTCAAATTTTTCATTTTTAATTTTATCAATGCTTTCATTTTCAATATCAATTCCAACATTTTAATTTCCAATTCCAACATTTTAATTTCCAATTTCAACATTTTCAATATCAATTTCAACATTTTCATTTCCAATTTCAAAAAATTTAATATCAATTTCAATATTTTCATTAGCAATTTCAATATGATGTTCAACAGTTTGAAATTCTATTTCATCTTCACTTGAAATAACACTTACGAGTGGAGAAGAAGCCTCACATTGAGTATTTGACATACCTTGTCTTCTCTTCCTATGAATTTTTCTATCTTTTTCTTTATATGCTTCAATTTGCACTGTTGTGAGTTTTCTCTTACCTTTTTCCTTTACGATGACTGTTTCTCCCCATTATACAAAAAAAAAAAGCACAAAAATGATTGATATGTTGACATTTGTGTAAAAGAATGTTCCAAAAGGATATTTTTTTCTATATCAAACAAAATTCATGGGTTTTCAAATGGCATAGAGCATGTGGGGACCAGTGGAATGCTCAAAATGGTCCCCTTTTTGTTTTTCTATAATCCCCAAAATGGATACCCATTATGCATTACATGCATAGGGCACGAGAGTTGTCTTTATGCTAGGGGAAATGGATATCCATCTATAATAGATATCTATTTTATTTAGTTTATTAAAAACCAAAGAATATATAACAACCAATATTATGTATTATTAATATATAATAATTATATGACATATTATGGTATATATTATATATTATGTAAAAAATAATATATATGCTATATACTATATTATATTATAAAGTATATAGTATATAAATTATATAATATATATTATATGTACTACATTATAAAATATATAGAGTGGGAGAGAAGGAGAGAGTTATCTAGGAAGAGTGGGAGGAATAGATAGAGGGAGAGACCAGAGAGATAGAGAGAGAGGGGAGTGAGAAATATTTATCTTGGTAGGGTAGGAGGGAGAGACCTGAGAGAGAGAGAGAGGGAGGGAGTGAGAGATTTATCTATGTAGGGTGGGAGGGATAGATGAAGGGAGAGACTAGAGAGATAGAGAGGGGACTCATAAATATTTATATAGGTAGGGTAGGAGGGAGAGACCTGAGAGAGAGGGTGAGAGGGATAGAGGGATGGAAATACCTAAGAGGGAGAGACTTGAGAGAGAGAGGGAGGGAGTGTGAGAGAGATAGTTATATAGGTAAGGTGGGAGGGATAGAAAAAGGGAGAGAACAAAGATATAGAGAGAGAGTGGAGTAAGAAAGAATTATCTAGGAAGGGTAGGATATTGAAATGCACAAGACAACTGAGAGGGGGGGTGAATCAGTTGTATCAAATTACTTTACTTCTAACCTTAATAAATTCCACTTTATCTTCAATCTTTTATTAAGTGTGAACATGAAATGAAAATAATAGAAACAAAACACCAAAGACACTAGATTTATGTGGAAAACCCAATGAGGGAAAAACCACGGTGAGGATTAACTCACAATATAGTAGTAATGCAATACTGGATACAAAGGCTCATTGCTAGAGGGCTCACTGCCTTAAGAAGGACTCACTGTCCAGAAAGGAGGCTCACTACCTACATAAAATAAGAAAATAGATAGATAAATATCCACCACAAGGGTTCCACACACTTTGCAACTTGATCAGTAGATTGTAGATACCATTTGCTCACGACTTTTAGGAATCTAAAACAATAAAGTATTGTTTCCTCAATTCACACTTGCACACTCTTATTTTCACACTTTCTCGCACACTTCTCTTTTTTGAACCGTGAATGATGGATGGATAATCAATTCGCTACAACTTTATTTGCTTGTATACCATCTTCAACCCTAGAAACATTCTCCAAGGTCGGCTTATACAATTTCATTTACAAATAAAAAATAGGTTGGCTACTCAACATTCCTGTGGTGGATAAGAATGAGAGAGGACCAATTACATATTTAATTTAGGAGCCAAACAACATCTTGGATCAATCACATGCTTCCTCAAATTGATGCAAAATCTTAATGTACAGTATAGACACCAGTTCGGCCAAACCTAATGGAAACACCAACAATATTTGAAGTACGCACATCTCCAATAAGATGATCACATGTGGATCACCCAACATGCTTCACCAAACATATTTCCATCTCTGAGAATACCTTAGATACATCCACAACAACTACATCAAACTTCATTCACAAAGAACTCTTCAACAGTCCAATCGGACCAACCAACAAAACACAGGAGCTCAGGAGCAGGTCTTCTAGAGCACCAAATCATAAGAAAGTTTTTCAAAACACATAAACCATCAGAAAGAATCATCTCCCAAATATGCAAGATCTGAAACCAAATATCAGAAGACTGCAGAGCCAAAACATTTCTCCCAGTCCACAAACAAATAGTTATGCCAAACCAGTTCACACACCAGTGAACTTATCTTTTACTCTCCATCAAACTAGAAGCTAAAACTTGGGATATATTATCCATTAAAGCTCATTAACACACTTATAGATCCGCACAGGCATATCATCAATATAGGATAAATGCAGAGAATAATACTGAAGCACAGTCAGAACACACTTCAACACTGCTTCATAATTATAACTTCATAAATATAGCTCCATGTACTCTAAACCCTTCTACAGTATCTCAACTATACAAATACCATCTGCAATCAACCTATACAGTGTTGACATCAATGAAAACAATAATGAAAACACCACCAAACACATCCATACTTGCAACATAGGAGGGAGAGACCTAAGAGATAGAAGGGGTGAGAGGAATAGAGGGGGGGTAGACCTTAGAGGGAGAGAGAGAGTGTGAGAGGGATAGAGGTAGAGACTTGAGAGAGAGGGAGGGAGTGAGAGAGAGAGATTCATCTAGGTAGGGTGGGAAAGAGATAAATGGATAGACTAGAAAGGTAGAGAGAGAAGGGAGTGATAAAGATTTATCTAGGTAGGGTAGGTCTCACTCTCTCTTATCTCTCTCTCTTAGGTTCCTCTCTCTCTCTTAAGATGCTCCCTTCCTCTATCCCTCTGATCCCCCTCTCTCTCAAGTCTCTCTCTCCCACCATATGTGGATAAATCCCTCTCTCTTAGGTCTATGCCTCCCTCTATCCCTCCCACCCCATCGCTCTCTCATAGGTCTCTCCCTCCCTCTATCCCTCCCACCACCCTCTCTCTCTCACTCCCTCTCTCTCCCTCACTACCTTTGTCCCTCCATACCTCTCTCTCTTTTTCCTGTCATCCATCCCCCTCTCTCTCTTTATCTGTCTATCCCTCCCTCTCTGCATCCCTCCCTCTCTCCCTCTCTATATCCCTCATCTCCCTTTCTCTCCCACCCACCCCCTCTCTCTCTCTTAGGTCTCTCCCTCCCTCCCTCTCTCCCTCCATCTCTCTATCTATCTATCCATCCATCCCTCTCTCTCTCTCTCTATCCATCCTTGTTAGGGTTTAGGAAGATTGGAGCAATAAACATTAATAATTATATGAAGATTAAATAACATAGAAATAACAATGAAGAATAACACAAATGAGATCAACACAAAAAATTAGCGTGGTTCACCCAATATGGGATGCATCCACAAAAAATCAGCCACCCAATGATTTTATTATCTGGTGTAAAAGATATTACAATCTTGCAAATACCACATGGCAACATAAATCCCAACCACTTGTAACAAGATTTTTGGAAGCTTCTAGAATTAGGGTTTTACAGTCATTTTTTCATTTGACCTGTTAGGAGGAAAACCTTGACATGTTAACGGGAAAAAAACCTTGACGTGTTAATAGAAAAAAAATCAAGGGCTACACCCCTAAACCCCTACTATCAAGGGTTGCCTCCCTCAAACCTCAGTGAGGATATGTTACAAGTGTACAATATTTGCATGATCAGTCACCACATACCAATAGTCTCCCACTTGGAGACTGATTAGGCTCCACACCAAACAATCTCCCACTTGGAGACTTATCCTAGATGACACCACTGCACTTGTAGCTCCCACTGGATTATAGGTCTAGCTAGTTTCTTATGTCCACCATTATCAATCATGAAGGCCAACAAAAATTGATGAGGAATTCATTTTATCCCATGTAACTACCTTTATGAACATATCTGCAAGATTCTCACTCATGTGAATTTTCTCTAGCTTCAACTGTCCATCCACCAAAACTGACCGGATGAAGTGGCATTTGAGTTGTATGAGCTTAGTTTTTTAATATAGTTTTGAATTATTAGAAAGATGAATGGCACTATGGCTATCAGTGTACAAAGGCCTATCTTCTTTTCATTGTCCCAATTCCTCCATAGAATGTTGTAACCAAATCATCTCCTTGTTGGATTGCGTAGCAAAAACATACTCAACTTTAGTGGTTGAAAGCACAACAACCTTTTACAATCATGAAATCCAACTGACTATAGTACCTACTACAGTAAAAACATAGACTTTAGTGCTCCTCTTGCTATCAATATCACCCGCCAGATCAGAGTCAACATATCCTTTTAGAGTAGAATTAGTTCCTCCAAAACATAGTTTCTTTGAAGTAGTACCTATTAAATATCAGAGAACCCATTTTATTGCATTCCAATGTTCCATTCATGGATTGCTCATATACCTGCTCACTAATCCCACTATATGTGCAATATTTGGCCTTGTGCATACCATTGAATACATCAAGCTACCAACTCGTGATGCATATGGTATCTTAGATATTTTGTCTTCCTCCTCTCGTGTCTTTGGACACATCTCCTTAGTCAACTTAAAATGACTAGGAAAAGGTGTACTAACTACTTTTGTGTTCTATGTGTTAAACCTTTTCAACGGTTTTTCTACATACTCACTTTGAGACAAAAATAATTTTTTGTTTGTCCTCTCTCATGTGATCCTCATACTAAGGATTTTTTTTTTGCACCAAAATCCTTCATAGAAAATAATTTTTCTAATTTATTCTTAAGTTCATTAATATTCTACATGTTAGACACAACAACGAGCATGTCATCAACATAAAGCAATAGGATAATATAATTTCCATTACCCAATTCCTTCAAATAAACACAATAATTAGAATGACGTATTTTGTAACCTTGTTCAGCCATAAAACTATCAAATTTCAAATACCATTGTCGAGGTGCTTGCTTCAAGCCTTACAAACTCTTATTTAACCTGCACATGAATTCCTCCTTACCCTTGACCTCATATCCCTATGGTTGTTGCATGTATATTTCCTCTTCCAAATCCCCATGGAGAAATGTTGTTTTCAAATCTAGCTATTCAAAATGCAAGTATTTCACAGCCACAAGACTTAGAATAGCTCTAATAGAAGTCATCTTTACAACCAAAAAAAATATTTCATCAAAATCTATACCTTTTTTCTGCACAAAACCTTTTACTACAAGTGTGGCCTTATATATTTTCTTGCATCCATCTTCTTCCTTCAACCTGTAAACCCATTTATTTGGAAATGCTCTTTTACCTACAGAAAATTGGACTAAGTCCCAACTCTGATTTTCTACCAAGAAATCCATTTCCTCTTTCATGCCTAGCTCCCATTGCTTTTTGGTATCTACCTGAATTGCTTCTTCATAATATTTAGGTTCACCAGAATCAATTAATAATATAAAATATAATGATGGAGAAAATATTTCTGGAGGTCTATTTATCCTTGTAGAACATCTAACATTTGCAGGAGTCTATGGGATAACTTGTTCTTGTTGAACATTAGGTACCACTGGAATTTTATTTATTGGAATCTCATCCAACACCACATATTTCTTTTGCCATGTTCATGCTTTTTTTCCTCCAGTTGATCCTTATACATGACCTTCTCATTGAATATAACATCTCAAATGATTTTATGATTTCCATAATCCCATAACTGATAACCAAATTCATCTACTCCATATCCAATGAAGGTACATTTTTTAGACTTGTCCTCAAGCTTGGTTCTATTTTTAATATCAACATGGACAAAAGCTTCAGAATCAAAGGTTTTCATAAATGAATATTTTACCTTTTTACCCGTCCATTCCTCCTCTGGAATTCCACCATCCAAAGAATTTAAATTTCCCTTGTTTATTAAATAAATAGTGGTATGCACATTATCTACCCAAAATTGTAAGGGTAGTCTAGCATGCAATCTCATGCTCCTCGCCCACTCCATAATGGTCATATTCATCCTCTCAAACACACCATCTCTTGTGGGGTTCCAATAACCATTTTCTACCTACGGATTCCATTGTATGAACATTAATTTTCATTTTCTCTACTGCAATACTCACCTCCATTATTAGATTTGAGACACTTCAACTTTTTTCCTATCTCATTCTCAACAGAATCGTTCCACTTTTTAAGTTTCAAATACTTCTGATTTTTGTTTTAGGAAATACACCCATTTTTTCCTAGTTGCATCATCAATAAAAGTAACATAATAACAAGATCCACAGAAGATGTGTGAGTTGGTCCCCATGCATCTGAATACAAAAGCTCTAATTTATCACTCTTCTTCTCTTTCCCTACTTTGAGAAATCAGACTCTTTTCTATTTTCCATAAACATATTTTTTGCAGAACTCCAAGTCAATATGCTTCAAACCTAGTAGAAAATTTCTAGAGTGAAGGATCTTCATCCCTTTCTCACTCATGTGCCCAATTCTATGGTGCCACAATTCTATTTTTGTCCCTATAGAAAGGGTTATAGCTATCTTAGTTGCAACTGTTTCTGTAGCAGCTAAGGTAGAATAAGTATTACCAGTACACAAATACAATGTTCCTACCTTTTCACCTTTAGCTACTACTAATTCACCTTTAGTGACCTTCCATACTTTGTCTGAAAAGGTAGCCATATAGCCTTCACTACTGAGTTTTCCTACAAAAATTAAATTCCTTCTTAAATTTGCGACATGCCTTACCTCCCGTAGCAACCATTCATTTCCATTCTGCAACTTGATTTTTATTTTTTCTTTTTCCAACAATATAATAGGGTTCATCATCACCCAAATATACCTATCCAAAATCACCTTGAACATAATCCATAAAATATTTTATGTGGGGTGTGGCATGAAATGAAGCCCCCGAATCTATTACTTAGGAATCATTAACATTATCTAAACATAGAATTAAAGCATTCTGCAATTTATTACTTGCAACATTAGCTTCCTTACTGTCATCATGATGTATGTTTCCTTTTTTTCCTTTTCGAGACCAACAATCCTTCTTCAAGTGTCATGTCTTTCCACAATGCCAGCAATCCAATCTTCCTCTAGATTTAGATCTACCTTTCTTCGACTTCCCTTGTGACTTCCCATGATTTGTAGGGATTTTTACTCTCATTTTTTATTCCCCTATTCTCTATAGTCAAAGCATTACCCGATGTTGAACTCTCACCTATTATTTTTTTGTTGCATTTCCTCACTAAGGATAACACCAACAACATCATCAAATTTCAATGTAATTGAACCAAAGATAGAGTTACTTATATCCATTACCAAGCTATTCCAGCTTTCTAGCAAAGAATATAAATCCAAGATAGCCATCACCTCTTCATCAAAATTCACTTTTACAAAATTTAACTAACTGGTAATCATATTAAACTCATTTTAAATTATTTGTCATAGATCCACCTTCAATCATTTTCAGATTAAATAAATGCTTCATGAGAAATACCTTCTTTGAAGGGTTTTTCATACAATTTAGCTAAAGCTTCCATTAGATCCTTTTTTTTCTTTGATTCTATTATATTGAACACCATAGATGGTGCCAGGCACAACTAATTTGTTCCCAGATCCTTTCTATCTAGGATCTCTCATTCTTCATCAAACACCGTAGCCTCTTTCTTTCCTTGCAATGACCGCCATAGATCATTTTGATACAAATAATCTTCCATCTACATCTTCCATAATTGATAATTCTAGTCATTGAACTTTTCAACCTTGAACTTGAATTATTCCATTGCTTCCACTCGAATCTAGAGGTTTCCTACCAATCAACCGAAATACACATGACTCCGATATCAGTTGTTAGGGTTCACGTAGATTGGAGCAATAAACATTAACAATTATATGTATATTAAATAACCCAAAAATAATAATGAAGAACAACACAAAAGAGATCAACACAAAAATTTAATGTAGTTCACCTAATATGGGCTACATCCATAGAAACTTAGCCACCCAATGATTTTATTATCTAGTAAAAAATATATTACAATTTCATGAATACCACATCGCAACATACATCCCAGCTGCTTATAACAATATTTTTGGAAGCCTCTAGAATTAGGGTTTTATAAAGTCATTTTTTCATTTAAAGTGTTAGTGGGAAAACCTTGATGTGTTAATGGGAAAAAACCTTAGCATGTTAACATAAAAAAAATTGGGGGGGGAGGAGAGGGGGGGCTGCACCCCCAAACCCCTACTATCAGGGGCTTCTGCCCTCGAACCCCCGCTCGAGGCCCAACTTAGTCCCAAACCTCGATGGGAATACATTACAAGTGTACAGTATTTTCATGATCAGTCGCCACATACCAACACTCCTTCCCTCCCTCTCTCTTAGGATGCTCCCTTCCTCTATCCCTCCAACCCCCCTCTCTCTCAGGTCTCTCCCCCTACCCTAACCATATAAATAACTCTCTCTCTTCTCTCCCTCCCTCTATCCCTCCCACCCCATTCTCTCTCACTCCATCTCTCTCTCCCTCACTATGTGCCTTCATCCCTCCCTCCCACTCTTTATGTCCCTCCCTCCTTCTCTCCCTCAAGTCTCTCCCTCCATCTATCCCTCCCAAACCCTCTCTCCTACGTCCCTCCCTCCCTTCCCCCCTCTATCCCTCCCTCCCTCTCTCTCTTTGTCCATACATCCCTCCCTCCATCCCTCTGTCTCTCTCTCTTATGATTCTCCCTCCCTCTATCCCTCCAACTCCCTATCTCTCTCA
>CM021108.1:523220421-523237994 GCA_007115665.2 Sequoiadendron giganteum | reverse complement strand
ATCCTTAGAGAAATATAGTATGCCCACAATCACCTTAGACGATGATACTCTAGCAATGGTCAAAGGGAGAGGGTCTATCAAAATTGAAGGAGGAAAAATTGAAAATGTTCTAAGTGTTCCTTCACTATCAACTAATCTCCTATAAGTGTATCAAATAACTCATCTAGGGAAGCACATGAGAGTACATTTCTCTCCAAATTCAATTGAAGTAAGAGAATCACAAAGAAAAAAAATTGGTTACAATAGGGGAGGAAAATCACCAATCCAGATTGTATACCTTCTCTAATTTTACCACAAATATTTCTCCAAAAGCACTACTAAATCATTCAAATGAAGTTATAAAATTATGGCATGAGCTATTTGTTGAATAGGAGAACTAGGAGGGGGGGGGATGAATCAGTTGTCATAGAATTAAACCTTTAATTCAATTATCAAAAATAATCCTTAACACTACTTAAATGATTAAACATTAAGTGCAAGTGCAAACACTAAAAATAATCACACAAACACAACACCAAATTTACTTGGAAAACCCAATGAGGGAAAAACCACGGTTAGGATTAACTCACACTATAGAGAATATCAAAACCAATTACAAGAGGCTCACTTCCTAAGAAACAAGGCTCACTACCAAAACAAGGACTCACTATCCAGAATAAGACTCACTGTTCAACATGGATAACAATATGGAGGGCTCACTACCACAGAGATACAAAGAAGATAAAAGATATATGTTATAGAGAGATGAAAATCTCAATGCAACAGAGAAATCCACCACAACCACTCGTAGATATACATGAATGATAGAGTACACCTTCTGCTCACTGCATCTAAAACTCAACATTTAGGCTTAACACTGATTTTCCACACTCGCATCACACACACTCACTAAATAGCATCAATCTCACATTTATCTTCTCTTTTTATTTTTACTTATATCTCTTCTTCGCTCTTGTGTGTCCACTTCACCACTAAATCATCATGTATTTATACCATCTTCAACTTTGAAACATATCCAAATTCCACCATCCAACATTAAATTTAAATTAGGTCGGTGCCAAAACATGCTAGGGTGGAATTAGAATGAGGGTGACCCAAAAAAATGCTTCATGAGGACCCAAATAGGTCCAACACACTTCATTGACTTTGAAGATAGTGTTCAACAACAGTTCGACCAAACCAGTGTAAAACACATAGAACAATTAAGCACGAACCTTCCAAATGCAAAGATTAGCTTTATCATGATCATAGAAATATAACTCTCAAACCAAAAGTCATAAGACTTTAACAAAGAGAAATCCGGACCAACAACATTTCTCCCAGACCTCAACTAGAACCTTAGAGAACCACAACACTGAACAATGAATTAGTAGCCAAAAATATGGATATAACAACTTCCAACAATCATGATCAACATATCTAAACCACAAAAACATAAGAGAAAAAAATGGAGAAAAACCCATAGCAACTACTAAACACCTGCAACCTTACTTTAATACAATTTTCTCAAAATCCTCGACATATACAGTCAATAAAATTAATGACAACAACCAATTGATAACCAATTGACTAGTTGAAATCAATGACAACACTTTCATTCTTCTCATTCTCGCAATAATATCCCCCTTTTTCATTGATGGAAACACATGATGTGGAAAACCATCAAAGACAGCATACTAACTCTGAATACACTTCTCAAGATTTTTCTTTCTATTTCTTCCCCTTAGTAGATAATCTCTTCTCATGTTCTTCCTTTCCTCTTTTTCACATTCTTCCTTTCCTCTCCCCTTAGAAATCAATGGAAAAGGAAAAATAATTTACATTGATTTCCCCTTTGACAACAAAATACTCACAATGACAACACATGACATTACCTACTCCCCTTGCGATTCGACCATTAGAGATCAGTCCAAAAGAAAGATAGATCCATAGATCCATCAGATTGATGTATCTCCATATGCATCTAGTTCAAGAAAGGAGGGGCAATGACCCCTAACTTCTCCCAAAGATGCTGAAAAGTATCTTTAAGAAGAGCCTTTGTAAATATATCACTAATTTGATCCTTCATTGAAACATACTCAATATTTACTTCATTCTCTACAACCTTCTCTCTCAAGAAATGATACCTGATAGATATATGCTTTGTCCTCGAGTGCATCACATGATTATTTGAAATGTTAATTGCACTTGTGTTAACAAAAAAGACATAAATAGGTTCATCATACACCACAATGATATCTTTCAATGTTTGTTTTATCCATAGAAATTTTGTACAACAAGATGCAACAGTAATAAACTTAGCTTCAACAGTAGATAAGGAGACTGAATATTTTTTTTTACTCAACCATGCCACCAATCTACAACCAAGAAAGAATGCACCACGACTTGTACTCTTTCTATCATCTACACATCTGGCCCAATCTGCATTTTTATATGCACTTAGTGTAAATTCAATATCTCTAGAATACCATAATCCATAATCCAAAGTGCCATTCAGCTATCTGAAAATTCTTTTAACAACAACAATATGTGTTTCCTTAGGATCTTCTTGAAATCTAGCCACAAGATAGATAATATGCATAATATTTGGTCTAGTAGCAGTCAAATATAGTAATCGACCAATCATAGATGTATACTTTCTCTTATCAGCCTTATGTGAATCATCATCTTTACCCAATTTGCAACTAGTCACCACAGGAGTACATACTAGTTTGGAACCATCCATCCCCAACTTATTCAACATCTCTTTCACATACTCAGACTATGAAATAAAAATTCCTCTATCAGTTTGATTAATTAGTAGCCCAAGAAAGAAATTCATCTCTCCAAACATAGACATGTTCAAGTTCTTTCTACAAACATAGACATTTCAAGTTATTTCTACAAACATCTTGCATATAGTTTTATTTCCTCCAAAAATAATGTCATCAACATATACAACCACAATCAAGATTTTCCATTTTAAATTTAAAATATAGATTACTATCTTCCGTACGTTTGTTGAATCCTTATTGAATCAAATTCCCATCTAAACTCACATACCAAGCTCTAGGAGTTGGCTTTAATCCATATAAACCTTTCTTCAATCTACATACCATATCTGGTTGATTCAACAACTGAAATCCTTCTGCTTATTCCATGTAGATCTCTTCTTCTAGCTCACCATTCAAAAATGTAGACTTGACATCCATCTAATAGATGTTGAAATATTTATGAGTAAAAAATGCTAAGAACATCCTTATAGCTTCTATTCTCGCTACCGGAGAAAAGGAATCCTATAAATATATGTCTTCTACTTGTGAGTAACCTTTACACACAAGCCTTGCTTTGTTTAGATAACCACTTCTCCATTCTCATTCAACTTATTTCTGAATGTCCAATTTGATCCAATAATGTTTTTATCTATCGGTCTTGGGACCAATTCCCAATTTTGATTCTTCTCAATTTGCATAATTTATTCTTTCATAGCTTCCATCCAATGTTCATCTTTACATGCTTCACTTATAGTCTTCAGTTAAATCTCAGAAAGTAAACAAAGGTTTACTTCAACAATAGCTCCACTTCTAGTCAATACTCCTTTTGTCTTGTCTCCAATGATCTGAATTTCTAAATGATTTATTTTGTACATATCTAGGTGTCTTAGGGGACACCACCGGGGCTTCTTCTCTTTCATTTTCTTCATTCTATTTTTCTTTCTCATCCTTTTCTTGTTCTTCCACAATTTCTTCAATTCTTACACAATCAGGTTCATCAGATACATATCCATCAATGTCAATAGAATTCTTCATTGTTTCATCAACCTTAACATTAGTAATCTCTACAATATTTCTCGATCTTTTATTAAAACGTATGTATTATTTTCTTTTAGTAGAATACCCAAGAAAAATGCCTTCATCAATTCTTGCATCAAACTTTCCTAAATTTTCTTCATCTCTTTTGATATAACATTTGCTTCCAAATACCTTGAAATACTTAATAGTAGGAATTCTTCCATGCCATAGCTCATAGGGAGTCTTTGTACTACTTTCTTTTTCTTGAACACAATTGAATACATAAAAAATAGTATGAATAGCTTATCTCTAGTAGACTTCTAGTAAACGAGCCTCAGTAATCATCGATCTAGCAACTTCTTGAACTATTCTATTTTTTCTTTCAACAAATCCATTCTATTGAGGGGTTCTTGGAGCATATAATTGACTCTTTATTCCATTAACTTCACAAAACATGTTAAACTCATGGGAGGTGAATTGTCCATCTCTGTAAGACCTTAAGCATTTTATCCTCAAATTTACTTCATTTTCAACCATAGCTTTGAATGTCTTGAATCTATCTGATGCATCTTATTTCTCTCTAAGAAATGTAACCCATGTATATCTAGAATAATCATCAATCGAAAGCATAAAGTACCTTTAACTTTGTAGACTTCTCACACTTGTAGGACCACAAATATATGTATGAATTAAATATAGTAGTCTAGTAGTAGACTATTCCTTTGATCTGTAATGACTTCTTGCTTTCTTTCCAAACTGACAACTTCTGCAAATAGCATTAATAGGCTTTGTAATCCTTGGTAAATATCTCATGACCTGAGAAAAACTAATCCTCACAAAGTTATCAAAATTCATGTGACACATTCTCTGATGCCATAACCAATTGTCATTAATCTAAGTCATAAAGAATTGTCCATCAACACCCTTAAGTTGGTAGATATTTCCTTCAAATTTATTTCCAGCAACAATCAATTTTCTGTATCCTTTTTGGATCTCACACCTCTCATCCTTAAACACAAGATCATATCCCTTACTACACATCTATCCAACACTCAAAATATTATGCCTTAAACCCTTAACATAGTAGACATCATCAGTATTATGCTTTCCATCAAAGCTTACTGAACCTATCCCACAAATTTTAGCACCAGTATTATCGCGAAACATAATCAAACCTCCATCATATTTTTCAAGTTTAACAAACTTACTTTCATCATCAGTCATGTGGTGTGAACAACCATTGTCAACAACCCAATAGTTCTTTTCTTGTTTAGCATGTAGGGCAGAGATAACAATACCTTCATTTTTCTCCTTATTTGAAGGGCATTCCTTCACTTATTTTTCAAAATTAGTAGAAGTAGGTTCATGTTTTATCACCAATAAAAAGAATTCATTTTCATCAGGATCCTCATAATAAGAATCCTCATCAAATATACTAGTATTCTCATTCACACAATAAGCTCTATTAATTTTCTTTCCTTCCTTTTCTTTCTCATATATTTGTTTATTCCTCTTCGCTCTTTCCACACACTTTGCAACATAATGACCTATTTCTCCACAACTAAAGAATTTAAAGGGTAACATACCTTCATACTTGTTGAATCCTTTCCTCATCCTTCTTACAAAATTATCTTCTATTTCATCAAGATTTTCTTCATCTGGATCTTCAAGTTTTGTAGCCTTAAAAGTAGTTTTTGATTTGCCTCCATTCCTTAGATTCGGCTTCCTCATCTCATAAGATGTCAGAATTCGCAACAATAGATCTTTAGTGCAAGTCTTATAATCTATACTCTATTAAATGGAACACACCTTCTCACTATAAGCATTAGGGAAAGTTCTAAGAATATTCTTTACAATCCTAGTTTCATCTACAATAGTGCCAAGTCCTCGCATTCTGACCACTATCTCATCCAATATCTGTACATAAGCTTTAACATTCTCATCTTCAGACATATGTAGAAGCTTAAATTGTGTTTCCAAATTCTATAATTTTGCCTCTTTGACTCTTTCATCACCTTCATGTGCCCTTTCTAAAGCATCCCAGGCTTCCTTAGTAGTTTTTTAGATTTTGAACCTTAATTAACTTGGAATGTACCAAACTATTCTTCAAAATGTACTTCGCCTTGTTGTTTGCTTCATGTGCTTTGATCTCAATAGTTATGCTTGAACCATTAGCATGAGGATTGTAAGGATTCTTGTAAGCTTTCTCCACATCATATACACAATAATCTAGATATTCTTCAATCAATATTTTCCAGATCTCATAATTAGCTCCATTGAACCCCGGATAATCATAAACCATTTTTCCAATCATCCTAGACCTTCCTTAAGCGGTTAATCTCTTCACCAAGGAATGTGAAATTGATACTAATTGTTGAATAGGAAAACTAAGAGGGGTCGGTGAATCAGTTTTCACAAAATTAAACCCTTAATTCAGTTACCAGAACTAATCCTTAACATTTCTTATATGATTAAACATTAAGTGCAAGTGCAAAAACTGAAAAACATCACAAAAACACACCAAAACTAGATTTATGTGGAAAACCCAATGAGGGAAAAACCACAATGAGGATTAACTCACACTATAGAGAATATCAAAATCAAATACAAGAGGCTCACTACCTGAGAAACAAGGCTCACTTCCAAAACAAGGACTCACTATCGAACAGAGCTAACAACTCGGAGGGCTCACTACCACAAAGGTACAAAGAAGATAAACGAGATATGTTATAGAGAGATGACAATCTCAATGCAACAGAGAAATCCATCACAACAACTCGTAGGCATGCATGAATGATAGAGTACACCTTCTTCTCACTACATTGAAAGACTCAACATTTAGGCTTAGTACTGATCTTCCATACTCACATCACACACACTCACTAAATAACATCAATCTCACATCTATCTACTCTTTTTCTTTTCATTTATCTCTCTTCTTCACTCTGGTGTTTCCACTTCACCACTAACTCATCATGTATTTATACCATACTCAACTTTGAAACATATCCAAAGTCAGCCATCCAACATTAAATTCAAATTATGTCGGTGCTAAAACATCCTAGAGTGGAATTAGAATGAGGGTGACCCAAACACATGCTTCATGAGGACCCAAATAGATCTGACACACTTCATTAACTCCACAGATAGTGTTCAACACAAGGTTGGCCAAACCAATGTAAAACACATAGAACAATTAAGCACGAAGCTTCCAAATACCAAGATTAGATTTATCATGATTATAGCAACACAAATCTTGAACCACAAGTCATATGACTTTAACAAAGATAAATACAGATCATCAACATTTCTTCCAGAACTCAACCAAAACCTTAGAGAACCAAAATAGTGAACAATGAATTAGTAGCCAAAAATATGGATATATCAACTTCCAAAAATCATGATCAACATATCTGAACCACACAAACATAGGAGAAAAACCCAAAGCAACTAATAAACATCTACAATTTTCCTTCAATAAAATTTTCTCAATATGCTTGACATATATAGTCAGTAACATTAATAATAACAACAACCAGTTGATAACCAATTGACTAGTTGACATTAATGACAACACTTTCATTCTTCTCATTCTTGCAATTGTATTTGGTCATCTTAACTACCACTATCTTAAAAAACTATGTCAACATACCAAAGATTAAATTTTCTAAAAGATTTTGTGAAGGTTGTGCACTTGGTAAACATCCATAAGCAAAATTTGACAAAGGAAAATCATGGAGGGCAACACAAGCCTTAGAACTTTTTTGTGGTGATGTCTCAGGGGATTTTCCCCATCCATATTTTACAAAGGCTAAATATGTTCTCACCTTTATCGATGATTTCTCACAATTTACATGGGTATACTTCCCTAGGAAAAAATCAAAAGTATATGAATCTTTTCAAGATTTGAAAGCTCTTATTGAAAAAATTTCAAGGAAAGTCATCAAAGTTCTCTACACAAATAATGGGGGTGAGTATGTTAACAACCATTTTGAGCAATTTTACATAGTAGAGGGGATAAATTTGCAACATACACTTACTTATACCCCCAACAAAATGGTGTTGTTGAATGCAAAATAGATCTTTAAAAGAGATGGCTAATTGTATGATTCACTCTAAAGGAATCGGATATGTGTAGGATCATCATGGAAAAAACAGGCCCTTAAGTGGCAATAAAATTAAAAAAATCAAAGTTAGGAAACTTGACAGAAAAATTTGAATAAGTTATCTATATTATTTCAAAAATATGTAAGAATACAATCTGCAGAAAATTGAATGTAGTTTCTAAACTACTAGATTAAAAAAAAAATCTATTTGGTGAAAATTTGAAATTTCAATGCAGTACTACTTAAATTTCGGGGAAAAAATAAGAAGTAGGTGTCTGTCTGACCACCCTAACCACAATAGAATGATAATATTTTTTTATAAGATTTTAGATATAAGTAGGGGACTCATGTCCCGATGTGATGCATATTTTTTTGTAATTGTTTTCCAAGTAAATAATCAATTATGATTTTTTTATTACAAATTTTAAAAAATATAAAAACTCGTATGTCTAACCACCTTAACTTGGTCAAAAATTCATGAAATTCATTTTTTTTTTAATCCTATATTATGTGAAGCATAGAATGTGACGCATGTTTCAGATTCAAAAAATGTGATACTATTTGAAATCTATAGATGTTTTTCAATCAACCTATCAATCAAGACTTTAGTCGTAATTCAAATAGAAAATGAATAATAATTATTTATTAAATTCAAAGTAAAACATAATTTATATTGGTGTAAAGTTGAGAATCTCCTTTAAAAACCCTTTTCATTTCATCAAGTTTGGGTAAAATAAAATTTGTTAGCCACATGGGCCATCATATCACTTAGATATCGCCACTTTTTGGCCCATCATGATCCTGCACATACCCAATTACACCATCATACTTGGAAGAAGCAGTCAATTGTGCGTGTTATATTCAAAATAGAGTTCCTCATAAAGCCTTGAATTGTATCACTCCGTTTGAATCTTGGAAAGGATGGAAACCACTAGTTGATCATTTCAGAGATTTTGGCTCTCCTGCCATGGCACACATTTCAAAATCACATCACAAGGAAATAGATCCACAATCCAAACCTTGCATCTTTTTAGGTTATCTAGATGGTGTACAAGGTTATCACCTACTCCACCCTACCACACATTATTTTTTTATTGGGAGAAGTGTTAAGTTTCAAGAAACACCTCTTGAATCTATACTTAACATTTCTCAACATATTGTGGATTCTCTAGATCCTAATTTTACTTCTAATGATTTAGATAATTCATAGGAGATTCCTAGTGCAGTATATACTTCTTCTAGTTTTGACAATGATAATAGTGATGAGGGTTCATCTTCATCTAGTTCATGGATTACATTAGAAGTTGATCTTTTTTTACATTGAATCACCCACATCTCGAACTCTACGACCACTTCATAGGGAAAATTCATGGGTATAGGTTTCAGTAGATGATAGACATATTCAAAAAATTTTTTAGGGGGTGCCACATGCCTTCTTTGCTTCAATTTTTGATCCAAAAAAAATTAGTGAGGCATTAGGCATACCTGATTGGGATATTTCCATGGATGAGGAATATGATTCCTTGATTAGAAATCACACTTGGGATTTAACTTCTCTTTATAAGGAAAGGAAAAATGTTAAATGTAGATGGATATATCAAACTAAATTTTCAACAAATGGGTTGGTTGATAGATACAAAGAATGATTGGTTTTGCAAAGTTTTTTGAGATGTTGCAGGCATCAAGCTATACATAAACCTTTGCACCTGTTGCTAAGATGACTTTGATTTGAATCATACTAGCTATCACCACAACACATGGATGGGTTGTACATTAGGTGGATGAGAAGAGTGGATTTATTCATGGAGACCTTGAGGAGGAAATCTACATGGAACAACCACCATGGTTTGTTCAAGATTCATCCTTATTTTGTAAACTTAGAAAATCTCTCTATGGCCTCAAACAAGTCCCTAGGGTTTGGTATGCCAAGATGGATTCCTACCTACTATCTTTAGGATTTAATAGATGTCATTCAGGTTCTATTATGCATATATTATGGAAGGATGATTCACTTTTGATACTGGTTCTATATGTTGATGCTATTTTGATTACCAAGATTACTTCATCTGCCATTGCAATAGTGAAGTCAACTCTTCAAGATAGATTTGACATGACAAACTTGGGTTTATTGTACTACTTCCTTGGCATTGATATTTCATAGTCCACTTCAAGGATCACTCTTGCACAGCCTAAGTATACTCTTTATTTACTTGCACGATTTTACATGACTACTTGTAAACCATCTCCTACTCCCTTTCTATCCAGAGTCAAATTTGAGACTTCCTATACTACATCATTGGTGGATGCTACTTTGTATCAAAAACCAATTGGTAGTCTTATATACTTGACTCATACCAGACTAGCCATTTCATATACAGTTGGCATGGTTTCAATATTAATGTAGGAACCTCATGAACTACTTTGGAAAACAACTAAGAGGATCCTTCATTACCTTCATAGTACTCTTGGGTTTGGGATTCACTACATAGTTAGTTCATTAGTTGACTTGGTTCATTTTATAGATTTAGATTGGGATTGTGATACTGAGCATCACAAGTCCACTTCAAGTTATAGTTTTTCACTTGGTTTAGGTCCTATCAATTGGTCTAGCAAGAATCATAGTTCTATTGCTATATCATCCACAAAGGTAGAGTTCTGGGGCTATTAACTTAGCTATTGAGGCTATATGGCTTTAGGGAATATTTTCTAAGTTTGGTGTTCCTTTTAGGCACCCCACAACCATCTATCATGATAACTAGAGAACCATTTAGATATGTAGGAATCTAGTTCAACATCAGTGAACCAAACACACAAAAATTCATTTACATTATATTCGAGATCTTATTAATGGGTATATCATTGACTTAGTATTTTTCTAGCCTTTAGAGTATGTTGCTAAATTTTTCACCAAACCCTTTATTAAGAGCAAGTTTATTCATCTATAAGATCATATTGGCATGCAATCTACATCAACAAAAAAATTACCTTTGGGGGGATTTCTAGCCTTCTTATTATCTCTATTTTGGAGGATATTTTTTTCCCACTGGGTTTTCTAACTTCCTCCATTTATGAGAGATTGCATTGCACATGGGTACCTCATCAGGCCTCACAGTCGAGACCCATATATTTTGCATTGTACATGGTTACCTCATCAAGCCTTGTAGTTGGGACCCATTTATTTTGTGTGAACCTAAACTATGCTTAATGGGGGTGTTAGTGTATACATTGCATACACTTAGGCATTAAGCCCACTTAGGTTTCCATGACACTTGCATATATGAGGTGTCAAGATTAGTTAGGAGTTTTAGAGGTTTTGAATCACTTTCAACACCTCATGCTAATTTTATGGAAGGAAATTCACCACCATTCCATGTGTGAGGAGTCCCATCCTCATTTAATGGAGATTGGGTGCCTTTCTCCTACCTATTTATGTGTGTCTTATTGATCTAATATACTAGTTGACATCATACATTTTTTCTATTGTTGAATGTACTTGTTATTAGCCTTCATTATTTGTAGGTTCTTATACAAGGCCCACATGACATGGTACCAAGACCATGTCACAAGTACATAGGGCCATTTTCTTGAAGTGATGTGGAGGGTTGACCCACTTAATCAAGGACTAAGTGTGTACAACCACTTAAGGGGAGATTAGGTGAGTGGTTAGGATTAAGATTAGTGCAAGTGGGAGAGTTGTAGGATAGGACATGAGGTGAGAGAAAAATATGAATTAAATAATTAGATTTAATTTCTATTTGGAGGAAAGGGTATTTTGGGATTAAATTAAATAAATAAGGGTGTTTATTCAATTTAATGGATGAAAGGGGGAGGGGTAAATGATTAAAGGTAATTATTTACTTTAGGCTAGGATTTATGGATAATAGAAGAAATATATTATAATAAAGGTTGAAATAACTAAATACTAATTAAATAATAGGGTATTATTTAATTAATATGGAGGATACGAAATTGGACAAATTAGGGGTAAATTGACCAAATGAAAGTGGTCAATTTTAGGTTTCTACATTTCCCCCCTCTTTGAGATGGTGTTATAAAGTAACATAATTTCAAAGAATATTAAAACATAGAACCTAGAAGAAGATGGTTAGATTAAGGAATATGCCCCAGTCATTCAAAGAAGTGACTAGGAAGAAATATGATGGAAGTGAAGATGAGGATTAGGATTGAGGATGCCCCCTTGAGAGGATAGGTGGGTTGAAAAGAACATAGGTGTGCTCTCAAAATGGATGAGATGATGTAGGATAAATAGGAAAGATGATGTAAGATAGTGGATAAAAGGAAATATGGGAAGATGAAGAGATAATGGAAGGAGGAGATTATAAGAAAGCAAGTAAAAAAGGATTCAAGGAGAAATATGATGTTAGCCTAGTCATGCTGAAAATCCAAGATTGATTGATGATGGATAGAGTGTTGTTGATGTGGGAATGACATATCCTGAAATAACATAAGGATTGTGAAGGATAGATCCCAATGACGATGATTGGAGTGTTGTTGATGTGGGAAGGATACATCTCAATGATGATGATGATTATTTGGATCAAGGCTTGCAACAAGGCTAGAAAAAATACCAAGATTAAAATTGGATGATTTATGCTATATTACATGAATTAGGATTTCTTGTGACATGGGATTGCTAGGAGAAATAGTATTGATGAAATGGATGGAGATGATTGAGGAATATATGCTTGGAATCAATTTTTTATATTATCCTAATATGAACTTGATGGATGAGGAAAGGATATGATGGATGGAAATATTATTAGAATAACAAACCTATATTAGGATAAAAGGATTGAAGGGATAATGAAATGATTAGGATGGATGCAAATATGCTTAGACTAAAAGATATATATTAGCCTAAAGGAGTGAAGTGAGAATGAAATTATTAGGATGGGTGAGATGCATATGATTATTTAAAATGAAAGATGAAAAGATAGATGTAAATATGGATGAGGATTCATGTGTACACAAAATATAAGATTAAGTGGAGTGATGAAAACAAGGAGGATAAGTGTTAGAGTAATTGGACATTTACTTTATTAATTAAACAATATTTGTTTAATTACGTAAAGTTCCCTTTTACCTCTTTTTCACTTAAGCTAACATTAGGTGCATAATAATTAATTACTTTATTAATTATTATTGTGCAAGCCTAGGGTTTTTCTTTTTAGGGTTTTCATCTATATATGGTTGAAAACTATATTTTGTATCATTATTCATTTTACATTTTCAGGTGAATACACTGCTCCACATTCTTGAGCATTTCCTTTGTTGCTTCTCTTTGCTTCTCCTTGTAACAGGTTATTTGCTTGCAAAGATCCTTGGGCTCCTATGAAGTTGTATCTTCTCAACTCCAACATGGTATTAGAGCTTCAGATCTGCAGTTGCTTGTTCTTGTTTTGAATATTTTTGGAGCTACAAAGGTTTGTTGCAAGCCATTTTTTATTGGAGCCATCATCATTTTTGCTTCAAAAATTCAGTTTTCACTCATTTGCAGGAAAAACGATTTCTGGGTTTTGTAGCCAGCGTCGAAATTTGAACTGGGTATCTTTTAGATTTTGTATATCTTGCACATATCTGGAAAAAGTCACTGTTGAAAAAATGGCGTGCGTCATTTTTCTCCTAGCTGAAAGTAAAAAAAAAAAATCATTTTCTCATATTCTGATTGTTGGATCAAGAAACGATTTTTGGGTTTTGTTTCTAGCATCAAATTATTTCTAGGTTTTTATTTTTGTCTACAAAGATTGAGTAGATTTTTTTAAAATCAAGTTAGAAATAAATGTTTTTTGCTAGAAAATTCGTTTCCTGCAAGCTAAATTTAGTTTTTGAAAAATTCATGACTTTTGGCCACAGTGTTCGTTTTGTACAAACGAATAGGTGTTGAAAAGGTGTTATAGTGCTCTTTCCAGATCTACAGTCTATTTTATCAGAATATTTACCAAGTATTTTTTATTCAGCTTTGTGTGTTTTTACACTTTGCCCAATTACTTGGTCATTCTGGCTCCTTCATGGGTTTTGTTTGCATGGAATGGGTTATATTAATTTGATCTAAATGCTGTAAGGTCAGATTTCTCAATTTTTTTTTTCATTTGAAGAGTTATCATGGGTTTTTCTACTCACCATTCAGTTGTAATTCTGGAACGGGGTAATTATGAGTCATGGGCAAAGGGTATACTTACACATTGTAGGTGGCTTATTATTTTGCTTTATTTGTATGATCTCATATCTAAACCAGCAACTTTTTAGGGAAAATTAGCATGGGATATCATTAGAAATCACATAGTAAGACTTATATTGTCTAGTGTTGATCATGACATTATGTTGGCTATATCGGACATTGATTGTCCTCACCCACTTTGGACATGTCTTTGAGAGATCTATGGAGACCCAATTCTCTCTCCATTCCCAGAGGATCTTGCTTCAGATTGTCTCTTATCCATTGCTTGGAGAGAGAATACACCCTTTGATCATGATAATTTAGAGGAGCTTGAGTATTTAGATACCCTTACATGTTCCGATGGATCAGAGGTTTGTCTCACAGTTCCTACTCTTCAGACTGAGACTTCATCAACATTTCCTGTTGTTCTTGATTCAGTGCAGCAGAGAATCATACATCTTCTAGACATAGCTACTTTGGACTCTTATGTTGCAGACATATCTTTCTTGTTTGTGGAGTCCTATATTGTAGATTTGGAGGATTATTTTGAGGACATTCATCTCCTCTACTTTGAAAATCAGGTTATCACTATTTTCCCACCATTATTCGTGCATTCAGAGGTTGCATTTCAGTATTCTCCACATCAGTTTGGATTTGGCATCATTTGTTTCACTTCAGACAGTGAGATTCTTCAGCATCCTATCATGGCACACATCTTGAGACAGATTGGTTCATCATTTTTCACAAGGTTTCTTCGACATCGTCCTTTGGATCTGTTTCTTCCCAAGGGGAGGAATATCATTTGCCACTTCAGGATCTCCTTTTGGATTCTACAAAAAGTAAAAAGCCAAGACTTTCCCCTATTTGCACCAATCAAAGAACAACATGATATGATGGATCATGACGACCTGAAGTAGGTAAAGTAGGAAGATCAAAAGAAAGATAAAAAAAGATTCCAAAAGCACCAAAGAAATAGCCATCTCAAGTAATTTTTCCATAAGAATGATGGATGGGGTTGATGTGGTCTAATTTGAGGAATTATATATCCTACAAAGAACAAGGATTGATAGGTAAGACCTAGGATTCTCATGATAAGAGATGATCAAGATACATGAAATCCAAGGGGGCTAATTGATTTTATTGAAGTACATACTTGATAGGGGATCTTGGTGACACAACAGACACAAGGATGGGACCTAGTGACAAGTATGTAGGGTTAGTGTAGGATCATGGGCATCCAAACTAGGCCCTTAAGTGGTAATGAAAATTCAAAAAAATAGATTTAGAAATCTTGACATAAAAATTTGAATTGGTTATTAACTTAATTTGAAAAATATACAATAACAAAATTTGTAGCAAATTGAATGTAGTTTCTAAGCTACTAGTCATTTTTTGGGAAAAAATAAATCTATTTGGTAAAAATTCAAAATTTCAATGTAGTAGTACTAAATTTTTAGGAAAATAATAAAAAGTAGGTGTACGTCTGACCAACCTAAGTACAAGAAAATATATATATATATTTTTTAAAATTTCAATATAAGTGGAGGAAACATGCCTAGATGTGCCACAATGTTTTGTAATTTTTTTGCAAGTAAATAATTAGTTATGAATTTTTTATTAGAACATTTTAAAAATATTAAAACTTGTTTGTCTGGCCACCATAACTTGCTCAAAAATTTATGAATTTTTTTTTTTTAATCCTATTGTATGGGAAGCATAGAATGTCTTGCATCTTATGGATTTAGAAAAAGTGAAATAGTTTAAGAATTATAGATATTTTTCAATCAAACTATCAATCAGGACTTTAGTCATAATGCATGTATAAAATCAATAATAATTATCTATTATATTAAAAATAAACCATATCTTATATTGGTGGAAAGTTGACAATTTTCTCAATAAACCCTTTTCATTTCATCAAATTTAGATTAAAAAGTCATCAACGACAAGGGAGAAATTTGGAAAACTAAAGAAATTTTCTAAACATGTTTTTGCATTTGACTTTCTGGGTATGAAACCCCCAAGTGAAATCCCAAGGCTACTGATTTTGTTAAAAAATTGGATAATCGTTTGAAATGGATATTCATTACATATGGATGTCCATTTCAAATAGGTACTCACTCAGAATGGATATCCATTTACAATGGATATCTATTACCTTTACTATATTTAAAATAGAGCGAGAGAGAGATTTATCTAGGTAGGGTGGGAGGGATAGAGTGAGGGAGAGACTTGAGAGAGAGATGGAATTATCTAGGTAGGGTGGGAGGAAAATCTACCTAAGAGAAAGAGAGGGGGAAGAGAGTTATCTAGGTACCTGGTGGGATGGATAGAGGGAGTGAGAGACTAGAGAGAGAGAGAGAGAGAGAGAGAGAGAGAGTGTTATCTAGGTAGGGTGGGAGGGAGATACCTAAGAGAGAGATGGATGTAATGAGAGAGATAGTTATATAGGTAGGGTGGGAGGCATAAATAGAGGGAGGGAGAGAGATCAGAGAGAGAGAGGGAGTGAGTGAGAGTTAGATAGGTAGGGTGGGAGGAAGAGACCTGAGAGAGTGAGGGAGAGATAAAGTTATGTAGGTATGGTGGGAGAGAGAGATCCGAGAGAGAGGAGGTTGGGAGGGATATAGGGAGGGACAAACTTGAGAGAGAGAGAGAGAGGGAGTGAGAGAGTTGTTTAAGTAGAGTGGGAGGGAGAGACCCAAGAGAGAGAGACTCTATTTAGAATGGGAGGGAGATAACTAAGAGAGAGTGAGGGGGTTGGAGAGATAGAGGGAGGGGGAATCCTAATAGAGAGAGGGAGGGAGGGATGAAGGGAGGGAGGGATAGAGAGGGATGGATAGATGGAGGGAGGGAGAGAAGGAGAGAGAGGTAGTGAGAGAGAGGGGATGGGAGGGATAAAGGGAGGGAGAGACTTGAGAGAGAGAGAGGGGTTGGGAGGGATAGAGGGAGGGAGATACCTAAGAGAGAGAGAGGGATAGAGAGAGGGATGGATGGATAGAGAAAGAGAGGGAGTGAGGGAGAGACCTAAGAGAGAGAGGATATGGGAGGGATAGAGGGAGGGAGAGACTTGCTAGAGAGAGAGGGAGAGGGACAAGGAGAGAGGGAGGGATGGATGGAAGGAGAGAGAGAGGGGGTGGGAGGGATAGAGGGAGGGATAGAGGGAGGAGATACATATGAGAGAGAGGGATGGGAGGGATAGAAAGAGGGATTTGTCTAGTTAGGTGGGTGAGACCAAAAAATAAGGGGTTTGAAAGGATAAATGGAGGGGGAACTTAAGAGAGAGAGGGAGAAGTAGAGAGGGAAGGAGAGAGAGAGGTGATAGAGAGAGACGTAGAGAGGGAAGGAGGAAGGTGGAGAGATTGAGAGAGGGAGGAGGGAAGGAGAGAGGGAATGTGGGTGGGAGGAAGGAAGAGAGAGATATGGAGAGGGGGGATAGAGAAATTAGAGAGGGAAGGAGGGAGGTTGGGAGAGAGTGGTGAGATAGAGAAGTATAGAGGGAAGGAGAGAGAGAGAGGAGGA
>CM021108.1:523131407-523220321 GCA_007115665.2 Sequoiadendron giganteum | reverse complement strand
AAATGAATAATGATACAAAATATAGTTTTCAACCATATATAGATGAAAACCCTAAAAAGGAAAACCCTAGGCTTGCACAATAATAATTAATAAAGTAATTAATTATTATGCACCTAATGTTAGCTTAAGTGAAAAGAGGTAAAAGGGAACTTTACGTAATTAAACAAATATTGTTTAATTAATAAAGTAAATACCCAATTACTCTAACACCCCCCCTTAAGCTAGACTTAGGGAGAAGCTAAAACTTAGAAGAAGCTACTGAAAGCAAAAGTAATGGGTCCCGGCAACAAGGCCAGATCAGGTACCCATGTACAAAATCAATGCAAACTAAATGAAATGGGGTAAAGGAGAAAACCCAGTGGGAACAAAACTCCTCCCCAAAATAGAATGTAAGGAAGGAATGCAATGCACTAATGAAAGAAGGATAGGAGTTGGATAACATGATACCCCCCATAGACAACTTCTATCATATAAGTACATGTACAATGGTCTCCATAGGAGAGATAGAAAGAGAGAAGAAAGACCCCCCACAATGAAGAAACTCCTATTACAATGGTAGATGCCTGATGTAGAATCCAAAAGAAGATCCTGAAGCGGCAAATGATATTCTTCCCCTTGAGAAGAAATAGATCCAAAGGACGATGTCGAAGAAACCCTGTGAAGAATGATGAACCAATCTGTCTCAATATGTGTGCCATGATAGGATGCTAAAGAATCTCACTCTCTGAACTGAAACAAATGATGCCAAATCCAAACTGATGTGAAAAATACTGAAATACAACCTTTGAATGCACGGATAATGGTGGGCGAACAGTGATAACCTGACTGTCAAGGTAGAGGAGATGAATGTCCTCAAAATAATCCTCCAAATCTACAATATAGGACTCCACAAACAAGAAAGATATGTCTGCAACATAAGAGTCCAAAGTAGCTATGTCTAGAAGATGTATGATTCTCTGCTGCACTGAATCAAGAACAACAGGAAATGTTGATGAAGTCTCAGTCTGAAGAGTAGGAACTGTGAGACAAACCTCTGATCCATCGGAACATGTAAGGGTATCTAAATACTCAAGCTCCTCTAAATTATCATGATCAAAGGGTGTATTCTCTCTCCAAGCAATGGATAAGAGACAATCTGAAGCAAGATCCTCTGGGAATGGAGAGAGAATTGGGTCTCCATAGATCTCTCAAAGACATGTCCAAAGTGGGTGAGGACAATCAATGTCCGATATAGCCAACATAATGTCATGATCAACACTAGACAATATAAGTCTTACTATGTGATTTCTAATGATATCCCATGCTAATTTTCCCTAAAAAGTTGCTGGTTTAGATATGAGATCATACAAATAAAGCAAAATAATAAGCCACCTACAATGTGTAAGTATACCCTTTGCCCATGACTCATAATTACCCCGTTCCAGAATTACAACTGAATGGTGAGTAGAAAAACCCATGATAACTCTTCAAATGAAAAAAAAAATTGAGAAATCTGACCTTACAGCATTTAGATCAAATTAATATAACCCATTCCATGCAAACAAAACCCATGAAGGAGCCAGAATGACCAAGTAATTGGGCAAAGTGTAAAAACACACAAAGCTGAATAAAAAATACTTGGTAAATATTCTGATAAAATAGACTGTAGATCTGGAAAGAGCACTATAACACCTTTTCAACACCTATTCGTTTGTACAAAACGAACACTGTGGCCAAAAGTCATGAATTTTTCAAAAACTAAATTTAGCTTGCAGGAAACGAATTTTCTAGCAAAAAACATTTATTTCTAACTTGATTTTAAAAAAATCTACTCAATCTTTGTAGACAAAAATAAAAACCTAGAAATAATTTGATGCTAGAAACAAAACCCAAAAATCGTTTCTTGATCCAACAATCAGAATATGAGAAAATGATTTTTTTTTTTTACTTTCAGCTAGGAGAAAAATGACGCACGCCATTTTTTCAACAGTGACTTTTTCCAGATATGTGCAAGATATACAAAATCTAAAAGATACCCAGTTCAAATTTCGACGCTGGCTACAAAACCCAGAAATCGTTTTTCCTGCAAATGAGTGAAAACTGAATTTTTGAAGCAAAAATGATGATGGCTCCAATAAAAAATGGCTTGCAACAAACCTTTGTAGCTCCAAAAATATTCAAAACAAGAACAAGCAACTGCAGATCTGAAGCTCTAATACCATGTTGGAGTTGAGAAGATACAACTTCATAGGAGCCCAAGGATCTTTGCAAGCAAATAACCTGTTACAAGGAGAAGCAAAGAGAAGCAACAAAGGAAATGCTCAAGAATGTGGAGCAGTGTATTCACCTGAAAATGTAAAATGAATAATGATACAAAATATAGTTTTCAACCATATATAGATGAAAACCCTAAAAAGAAAAACCCTAGGCTTGCACAATAATAATTAATAAAGTAATTAATTATTATGCACCTAATGTTAGCTTAAGTGAAAAAGAGGTAAAAGGGAACTTTACGTAATTAAACAAATATTGTTTAATTAATAAAGTAAATGTCCAATTACTCTAACACTTATCCTCCTTGTTTTCATCACTCCACTTAATCTTATATTTTGTGTACACATGAATCCTCATCCATATTTACATCTATCTTTTCATCTTTCATTTTAAATAATCATATGCATCTCACCCATCCTAATAATTTCATTCTCACTTCACTCCTTTAGGCTAATATATATCTTTTAGTCTAAGCATATTTGCATCCATCCTAATCATTTCATTATCCCTTCAATCCTTTTATCCTAATATAGGTTTGTTATTCTAATAATATTTCCATCCATCATATCCTTTCCTCATCCATCAAGTTCATATTAGGATAATATAAAAAATTGATTCCAAGCATATATTCCTCAATCATCTCCATCCATTTCATCAATACTATTTCTCCTAGCAATCCCATGTCACAAGAAATCCTAATTCATGTAATATAGCATAAATCATCCAATTTTAATCTTGGTATTTTTTCTAGCCTTGTTGCAAGCCTTGATCCAAATAATCATCATCATCATTGAGATGTATCCTTCCCACATCAACAACACTCCAATCATCGTCATTGGGATCTATCCTTCACAATCCTTATGTTATTTCAGGATATGTCATTCCCACATCAACAACACTCTATCCATCATCAATCAATCTTGGATTTTCAGCATGACTAGGCTAACATCATATTTCTCCTTGAATCCTTTTTTACTTGCTTTCTTATAATCTCCTCCTTCCATTATCTCTTCATCTTCCCATATTTCCTTTTATCCACTATCTTACATCATCTTTCCTATTTATCCTACATCATCTCATCCATTTTGAGAGCACACCTATGTTCTTTTCAACCCACCTATCCTCTCAAGGGGGCATCCTCAATCCTAATCCTCATCTTCACTTCCATCATATTTCTTCCTAGTCACTTCTTTGAATGACTGGGGCATATTCCTTAATCTAACCATCTTCTTCTAGGTTCTATGTTTTAATATTCTTTGAAATTATGTTACTTTATAACACCATCTCAAAGAGGGGGGAAATGTAGAAACCTAAAATTGACCACTTTCATTTGGTCAATTTACCCCTAATTTGTCCAATTTCGTATCCTCCATATTAATTAAATAATACCCTATTATTTAATTAGTATTTAGTTATTTCAACCTTTATTATAATATATTTCTTCTATTATCCATAAATCCTAGCCTAAAGTAAATAATTACCTTTAATCATTTACCCCTCCCCCTTTCATCCATTAAATTGAATAAACACCCTTATTTATTTAATTTAATCCCAAAATACCCTTTCCTCCAAATAGAAATTAAATCTAATTATTTAATTCATATTTTTCTCTCACCTCATGTCCTATCCTACAACTCTCCCACTTGCACTAATCTTAATCCTAACCACTCACCTAATCTCCCCTTAAGTGGTTGTACACACTTAGTCCTTGATTAAGTGGGTCAACCCTCCACATCACTTCAAGAAAATGGCCCTATGTACTTGTGACATGGTCTTGGTACCATGTCATGTGGGCCTTGTATAAGAACCTACAAATAATGAAGGCTAATAACAAGTACATTCAACAATAGAAAAAATGTATGATGTCAACTAGTATATTAGATCAATAAGACACACATAAATAGGTAGGAGAAAGGCACCCAATCTCCATTAAATGAGGATGGGACTCCTCACACATGGAATGGTGGTGAATTTCCTTCCATAAAATTAGCATGAGGTGTTGAAAGTGATTCAAAACCTCTAAAACTCCTAACTAATCTTGACACCTCATATATGCAAGTGTCATGGAAACCTAAGTGGGCTTAATGCCTAAGTGTATGCAATGTATACACTAACACCCCCATTAAGCATAGTTTAGGTTCACACAAAATAAATGGGTCCCAACTACAAGGCTTGATGAGGTAACCATGTACAATGCAAAATATATGGGTCTCGACTGTGAGGCCTGATGAGGTACCCATGTGCAATGCAATCTCTCATAAATGGAGGAAGTTAGAAAACCCAGTGGGAAAAAAATATCCTCCAAAATAGAGATAATAAGAAGGCTAGAAATCCCCCCAAAGGTAATTTTTTTGTTGATGTAGATTGCATGCCAATATGATCTTATAGATGAATAAACTTGCTCTTAATAAAGGGTTTGGTGAAAAATTTAGCAACATACTCTAAAGGCTAGAAAAATACTAAGTCAATGATATACCCATTAATAAGATCTCGAATATAATGTAAATGAATTTTTGTGTGTTTGGTTCACTGATGTTGAACTAGATTCCTACATATCTAAATGGTTCTCTAGTTATCATGATAGATGGTTGTGGGGTGCCTAAAAGGAACACCAAACTTAGAAAATATTCCCTAAAGCCATATAGCCTCAATAGCTAAGTTAATAGCCCCAGAACTCTACCTTTGTGGATGATATAGCAATAGAACTATGATTCTTGCTAGACCAATTGATAGGACCTAAACCAAGTGAAAAACTATAACTTGAAGTGGACTTGTGATGCTCAGTATCACAATCCCAATCTAAATCTATAAAATGAACCAAGTCAACTAATGAACTAACTATGTAGTGAATCCCAAACCCAAGAGTACTATGAAGGTAATGAAGGATCCTCTTAGTTGTTTTCCAAAGTAGTTCATGAGGTTCCTACATTAATATTGAAACCATGCCAACTGTATATGAAATGGCTAGTCTGGTATGAGTCAAGTATATAAGACTACCAATTGGTTTTTGATACAAAGTAGCATCCACCAATGATGTAGTATAGGAAGTCTCAAATTTGACTCTGGATAGAAAGGGAGTAGGAGATGGTTTACAAGTAGTCATGTAAAATCGTGCAAGTAAATAAAGAGTATACTTAGGCTGTGCAAGAGTGATCCTTGAAGTGGACTATGAAATATCAATGCCAAGGAAGTAGTACAATAAACCCAAGTTTGTCATGTCAAATCTATCTTGAAGAGTTGACTTCACTATTGCAATGGCAGATGAAGTAATCTTGGTAATCAAAATAGCATCAACATATAGAACCAGTATCAAAAGTGAATCATCCTTCCATAATATATGCATAATAGAACCTGAATGACATCTATTAAATCCTAAAGATAGTAGGTAGGAATCCATCTTGGCATACCAAACCCTAGGGACTTGTTTGAGGCCATAGAGAGATTTTCTAAGTTTACAAAATAAGGATGAATCTTGAACAAACCATGGTGGTTGTTCCATGTAGATTTCCTCCTCAAGGTCTCCATGAATAAATCCACTCTTCTCATCCACCTAATGTACAACCCATCCATGTGTTGTGGTGATAGCTAGTATGATTCAAATCAAAGTCATCTTAGCAACAGGTGCAAAGGTTTATGTATAGCTTGATGCCTGCAACATCTCAAAAAACTTTGCAAAACCAATCATTCTTTGTATCTATCAACCAACCCATTTGTTGAAAATTTAGTTTGATATATCCATCTACATTTAACATTTTTCCTTTCCTTATAAAGAGAAGTTAAATCCCAAGTGTGATTTCTAATCAAGGAATCATATTCCTCATCCATGGAAATATCCCAATCAGGTATGCCTAATGCCTCACTAATTTTTTTTGGATCAAAAATTGAAGCAAAGAAGGCATGTGGCACCCCCTAAAAAATTTTTTGAATATGTCTATCATCTACTGAAACCTATACCCATGAATTTTCCCTATGAAGTGGTCGTAGAGTTCGAGATGTGGGTGATTCAATGTAAAAAAAGATCAACTTCTAATGTAATCCATGAACTAGATGAAGATGAACCCTCATCACTATTATCATTGTCAAAACTAGAAGAAGTATATACTGCACTAGGAATCTCCTATGAATTATCTAAATCATTAGAAGTAAAATTAGGATCTAGAGAATCCACAATATGTTGAGAAATGTTAAGTATAGATTCAAGAGGTGTTTCTTGAAACTTAACACTTCTCCCAATAAAAAAATAATGTGTGGTAGGGTGGAGTAGGTGATAACCTTGTACACCATCTAGATAACCTAAAAAGATGCAAGGTTTGGATTGTGGATCTATTTCCTTGTGATGTGATTTTGAAATGTGTGCCATGGCAGGAGAGCCAAAATCTCTGAAATGATCAACTAGTGGTTTCCATCCTTTCCAAGATTCAAACGGAGTGATACAATTCAAGGCTTTATGAGGAACTCTATTTTGAATATAACACGCACAATTGACTGCTTCTTCCAAGTATGATGGTGTAATTGGGTATGTGCAGGATCATGATGGGCCAAAAAGTGGCGATATCTAAGTGATATGATGGCCCATGTGGCTAACAAATTTTATTTTACCCAAACTTGATGAAATGAAAAGGGTTTTTAAAGGAGATTCTCAACTTTACACCAATATAAATTATGTTTTACTTTGAATTTAATAAATAATTATTATTCATTTTCTATTTGAATTACGACTAAAGTCTTGATTGATAGGTTGATTGAAAAACATCTATAGATTTCAAATAGTATCACATTTTTTGAATCTGAAACATGCGTCACATTCTATGCTTCACATAATATAGGATTAAAAAAAAAATGAATTTCATGAATTTTTGACCAAGTTAAGGTGGTTAGACATACGAGTTTTTATATTTTTTAAAATTTGTAATAAAAAAATCATAATTGATTATTTACTTGGAAAACAATTACAAAAAAATATGCATCACATCGGGACATGAGTCCCCTACTTATATCTAAAATCTTATAAAAAAATATTATCATTCTATTGTGGTTAGGGTGGTCAGACAGACACCTACTTCTTATTTTTTCCCCGAAATTTAAGTAGTACTGCATTGAAATTTCAAATTTTCACCAAATAGATTTTTTTTTTAATCTAGTAGTTTAGAAACTACATTCAATTTTCTGCAGATTGTATTCTTACATATTTTTGAAATAATATAGATAACTTATTCAAATTTTTCTGTCAAGTTTCCTAACTTTGATTTTTTTAATTTTATTGCCACTTAAGGGCCTGTTTTTTCCATGATGATCCTACACATATCCGATTCCTTTAGAGTGAATCATACAATTAGCCATCTCTTTTAAAGATCTATTTTGCATTCAACAACACCATTTTGTTGGGGGTATAAGTAAGTGTATGTTGCAAATTTATCCCCTCTACTATGTAAAATTGCTCAAAATGGTTGTTAACATACTCACCCCCATTATTTGTGTAGAGAACTTTGATGACTTTCCTTGAAATTTTTTCAATAAGAGCTTTCAAATCTTGAAAAGATTCATATACTTTTGATTTTTTCCTAGGGAAGTATACCCATGTAAATTGTGAGAAATCATCGATAAAGGTGAGAACATATTTAGCCTTTGTAAAATATGGATGGGGAAAATCCCCTGAGACATCACCACAAAAAAGTTCTAAGGCTTGTGTTGCCCTCCATGATTTTCCTTTGTCAAATTTTGCTTATGGATGTTTACCAAGTGCACAACCTTCACAAAATCTTTTAGAAAATTTAATCTTTGGTATGTTGACATAGTTTTTTAAGATAGTGGTAGTTAAGATGACCAAATACAATTGCAAGAATGAGAAGAATGAAAGTGTTGTCATTAATGTCAACTAGTCAATTGGTTATCAACTGGTTGTTGTTATTATTAATGTTACTGACTATATATGTCAAGCATATTGAGAAAATTTTATTGAAGGAAAATTGTAGATGTTTATTAGTTGCTTTGGGTTTTTCTCCTATGTTTGTGTGGTTCAGATATGTTGATCATGATTTTTGGAAGTTGATATATCCATATTTTTGGCTACTAATTCATTGTTCACTATTTTGGTTCTCTAAGGTTTTGGTTGAGTTCTGGAAGAAATGTTGATGATCTGTATTTATCTTTGTTAAAGTCATATGACTTGTGGTTCAAGATTTGTGTTGCTATAATCATGATAAATCTAATCTTGGTATTTGGAAGCTTCGTGCTTAATTGTTCTATGTGTTTTACATTGGTTTGGCCAACCTTGTGTTGAACACTATCTGTGGAGTTAATGAAGTGTGTCAGATCTATTTGGGTCCTCATGAAGCATGTGTTTGGGTCACCCTCATTCTAATTCCACTCTAGGATGTTTTAGCACCGACATAATTTGAATTTAATGTTGGATGGCTGACTTTGGATATGTTTCAAAGTTGAGTATGGTATAAATACATGATGAGTTAGTGGTGAAGTGGAAACACCAGAGTGAAGAAGAGAGATAAATGAAAAGAAAAAGAGTAGATAGATGTGAGATTGATGTTATTTAGTGAGTGTGTGTGATGTGAGTATGGAAGATCAGTACTAAGCCTAAATGTTGAGTCTTTCAATGTAGTGAGAAGAAGGTGTACTCTATCATTCATGCATGCCTACGAGTTGTTGTGATGGATTTCTCTGTTGCATTGAGATTGTCATCTCTCTATAACATATCTCGTTTATCTTCTTTGTACCTTTGTGGTAGTGAGCCCTCCGAGTTGTTAGCTCTGTTCGATAGTGAGTCCTTGTTTTGGAAGTGAGCCTTGTTTCTCAGGTAGTGAGCCTCTTGTATTTGATTTTGATATTCTCTATAGTGTGAGTTAATCCTCATTGTGGTTTTTCCCTCATTGGGTTTTCCACATAAATCTAGTTTTGGTGTGTTTTTGTGATGTTTTTCAGTTTTTGCACTTGCACTTAATGTTTAATCATATAAGAAATGTTAAGGATTAGTTCTGGTAACTGAATTAAGGGTTTAATTTTGTGAAAACTGATTCACCGACCCCTCTTAGTTTTCCTATTCAACAATTAGTATCAATTTCACATTCCTTGGTGAAGAGATTAACCGCTTAAGGAAGGTCTAGGATGATTGGAAAAATGGTTTATGATTATCCGGGGTTCAATGGAGCTAATTATGAGATCTGGAAAATATTGATTGAAGAATATCTAGATTATTGTGTATATGATGTGGAGAAAGCTTACAAGAATCCTTACAATCCTCATGCTAATGGTTCAAGCATAACTATTGAGATCAAAGCACATGAAGCAAACAACAAGGCGAAGTACATTTTGAAGAATAGTTTGGTACATTCCAAGTTAATTAAGGTTCAAAATCTAAAAAACTACTAAGGAAGCCTGGGATGCTTTAGAAAGGGCACATGAAGGTGATGAAAGAGTCAAAGAGGCAAAATTATAGAATTTGGAAACACAATTTAAGCTTCTACATATGTCTGAAGATGAGAATGTTAAAGCTTATGTACAGATATTGGATGAGATAGTGGTCAGAATGCGAGGACTTGGCACTATTGTAGATGAAACTAGGATTGTAAAGAATATTCTTAGAACTTTCCCTAATGCTTATAGTGAGAAGGTGTGTTCCATTTAATAGAGTATAGATTATAAGACTTGCACTAAAGATCTATTGTTGCGAATTCTGACATCTTATGAGATGAGGAAGCCGAATCTAAGGAATGGAGGCAAATCAAAAACTACTTTTAAGGCTACAAAACTTGAAGATCCAGATGAAGAAAATCTTGATGAAATAGAAGATAATTTTGTAAGAAGGATGAGGAAAGGATTCAACAAGTATGAAGGTATGTTACCCTTTAAATTCTTTAGTTGTGGAGAAATAGGTCATTATGTTGCAAAGTGTGTGGAAAGAGCGAAGAGGAATAAACAAATATATGAGAAAGAAAAGGAAGGAAAGAAAATTAATAGAGCTTATTGTGTGAATGAGAATACTAGTATATTTGATGAGGATTCTTATTATGAGGATCCTGATGAAAATGAATTCTTTTTATTGGTGATAAAACATGAACCTACTTCTACTAATTTTGAAAAATAAGTGAAGGAATGCCCTTCAAATAAGGAGAAAAATGAAGGTATTGTTATCTCTGCCCTACATGCTAAACAAGAAAAGAACTATTGGGTTGTTGACAATGGTTGTTCACACCACATGACTGATGATGAAAGTAAGTTTGTTAAACTTGAAAAATATGATGGAGGTTTGATTATGTTTCGCGATAATACTGGTGCTAAAATTTGTGGGATAGGTTCAGTAAGCTTTGATGGAAAGCATAATACTGATGATGTCTACTATGTTAAGGGTTTAAGGCATAATATTTTGAGTGTTGGATAGATGTGTAGTAAGGGATATGATCTTGTGTTTAAGGATGAGAGGTGTGAGATCCAAAAAGGATACAGAAAATTGATTGTTGCTGGAAATAAATTTGAAGGAAATATCTACCAACTTAAGGGTGTTGATGGACAATTCTTTATGACTTAGATTAATGACAATTGGTTATGGCATCAGAGAATGTGTCACATGAATTTTGATAACTTTGTGAGGATTAGTTTTTCTCAGGTCATGAGATATTTACCAAGGATTACAAAGCCTATTAATGCTATTTGCAGAAGTTGTCAGTTTGGAAAGAAAGCAAGAAGTCATTACAGATCAAAGGAATAGTCTACTACTAGACTACTATATTTAATTCATACATATATTTGTGGTCCTACAAGTGTGAGAAGTCTACAAAGTTAAAGGTACTTTATGCTTTCGATTGATGATTATTCTAGATATACATGGGTTACATTTCTTAGAGAGAAATAAGATGCATCAGATAGATTCAAGACATTCAAAGCTATGGTTGAAAATGAAGTAAATTTGAGGATAAAATGCTTAAGGTCTTACAGAGATGGACAATTCACCTCCCATGAGTTTAACATGTTTTGTGAAGTTAATGGAATAAAGAGTCAATTATATGCTCCAAGAACCCCTCAATAGAATGGATTTGTTGAAAGAAAAAATAGAATAGTTCAAGAAGTTGCTAGATCGATGATTACTGAGGCTCGTTTACTAGAAGTCTACTAGAGATAAGCTATTCATACTATTTTTTATGTATTCAATTGTGTTCAAGAAAAAGAAAGTAGTACAAAGACTCCCTATGAGCTATGGCATGGAAGAATTCCTACTATTAAGTATTTCAAGGTATTTGGAAGCAAATGTTATATCAAAAGAGATGAAGAAAATTTAGGAAAGTTTGATGCAAGAATTGATGAAGGCATTTTTCTTGGGTATTCTACTAAAAGAAAATAATACATACGTTTTAATAAAAGATCGAGAAATATTGTAGAGATTACTAATGTTAAGGTTGATGAAACAATGAAGAATTCTATTGACATTGATGGATATGTATCTGATGAACCTGATTGTGTAAGAATTGAAGAAATTGTGGAAGAACAAGAAAAGGATGAGAAAGAAAAATAGAATGAAGAAAATGAAAGAGAAGAAGCCCCGGTGGTGTCCCCTAAGACACCTAGATATGTACAAAATAAATCATTTAGAAATTCAGATCATTGGAGACAAGACAAAAGGAGTATTGACTAGAAGTGGAGCTATTGTTGAAGTAAACCTTTGTTTACTTTCTGAGATTTAACTGAAGACTATAAGTGAAGCATGTAAAGATGAACATTGGATGGAAGCTATGAAAGAATAAATTATGCAAATTGAGAAGAATCAAAATTGGGAATTGGTCCCAAGACCGATAGATAAAAACATTATTGGATCAAATTGGACATTCAGAAATAAGTTGAATGAGAATGGAGAAGTGGTTATCTAAACAAAGCAAGGCTTGTGTGTAAAGGTTACTCACAAGTAGAAGACATATATTTATAGGATTCCTTTTCTCCGGTAGCGAGAATAGAAGCTATAAGGATGTTCTTAGCATTTTTTACTCATAAATATTTCAACATCTATTAGATGGATGTCAAGTCTACATTTTTGAATGGTGAGCTAGAAGAAGAGATCTACATGGAATAAGCAGAAGGATTTCAGTTGTTGAATCAACCAGATATGGTATGTAGATTGAAGAAAGGTTTATATGGATTAAAGCCAACTCCTAGAGCTTGGTATGTGAGTTTAGATGGGAATTTGATTCAATAAGGATTCAACAAACGTACGGAAGATAGTAATCTATATTTTAAATTTAAAATGGAAAATCTTGATTGTGGTTGTATATGTTGATGACATTATTTTTGGAGGAAATAAAACTATATGCAAGATGTTTGTAGAAATAACTTGAAATGTCTATGTTTGTAGAAAGAACTTGAACATGTCTATGTTTGGAGAGATGAATTTCTTTCTTGGGCTACTAATTAATCAAACTGATAGAGGAATTTTTATTTCATAGTCTGAGTATGTGAAAGAGATGTTGAATAAGTTGGGGATGGATGGTTCCAAACTAGTATGTACTCCTGTGGTGACTAGTTGCAAATTGGGTAAAGATGATGATTCACATAAGGCTGATAAGAGAAAGTATACATCTATGATTGGTCGATTACTATATTTGACTGCTACTAGACCAAATATTATGCATATTATCTATCTTGTGGCTAGATTTCAAGAAGATCCTAAGGAAACACATATTGTTGTTGTTAAAAGAATTTTCAGATAGCTGAATGGCACTTTGGATTATGGATTATGGTATTCTAGAGATATTGAATTTACACTAAGTGCATATAAAAATGCAGATTGGGCCAGATGTGTAGATGATAGAAAGAGTACAAGTCGTGGTGCATTCTTTCTTGGTTGTAGATTGGTGGCATGGTTGAGTAAAAAAAAATATTCAGTCTCCTTATCTACTGTTGAAGCTAAGTTTATTACTGTTGCATCTTGTTGTACAAAATTTCTATGGATAAAACAAACATTGAAAGATATCATTGTGGTGTATGATGAACCTATTTATGTCTTTTTTGTTAACACAAGTGCAATTAACATTTCAAATAATCATGTGATGCACTCGAGGACAAAGCATATATCTATCAGGTATCATTTCTTGAGAGAGAAGGTTGTAGAGAATGAAGTAAATATTGAGTATGTTTCAATGAAGGATCAAATTAGTGATATATTTACAAAGGCTCTTCTTAAAGATACTTTTCAGCATCTTTGGGAGAAGTTAGGGGTCATTGCCCCTCCTTTCTTGAACTAGATGCATATGGAGATACATCAATCTGATGGATCTATGGATCTATCTTTCTTTTGGACTGATCTCTAATGGTCGAATCGCAAGGGGAGTAGGTAATGTCATGTGTTGTCATTGTGAGTATTTTGTTGTCAAAGGGGAAATCAATGTAAATTATTTTTCCTTTTCCATTGATTTCTAAGGGGAGAGGAAAGGAAGAATGTGAAAAAGAGGAAAGGAAGAACATGAGAAGAGATTATCTACTAAGGGGAAGAAATAGAAAGAAAAATCTTGAGAAGTGTATTCAGAGTTAGTATGCTGTCTTTGATGGTTTTCCACATCATGTGTTTCCATCAATGAAAAAGGGGGATATTATTGCGAGAATGAGAAGAATGAAAGTGTTGTCATTGATTTCAACTAGTCAATTGGTTATCAATTGGTTGTTGTCATTAATTTTATTGACTGTATATGTCGAGGATTTTGAGAAAATTGTATTAAAGTAAGGTTGCAGGTGTTTAGTAGTTGCTATGGGTTTTTCTCCATTTTTTTCTCTTATGTTTTTGTGGTTTAGATATGTTGATCATGATTGTTGGAAGTTGTTATATCCATATTTTTGGCTACTAATTCATTGTTCAGTGTTGTGGTTCTCTAAGGTTCTAGTTGAGGTCTGGGAGAAATGTTGTTGGTCCGGATTTCTCTTTGTTAAAGTCTTATGACTTTTGGTTTGAGAGTTATATTTCTATGATCATGATAAAGCTAATCTTTGCATTTGGAAGGTTCGTGCTTAATTGTTCTATGTGTTTTACACTGGTTTGGTCGAACTGTTGTTGAACACTATCTTCAAAGTCAATGAAGTGTGTTGGACCTATTTGGGTCCTCATGAAGCATTTTTTTGGGTCACCCTCATTCTAATTCCACCCTAGCATGTTTTGGCACCGACCTAATTTAAATTTAATGTTGGATGGTGGAATTTGGATATGTTTCAAAGTTGAAGATGGTATAAATACATGATGATTTAGTGGTGAAGTGGACACACAAGAGCGAAGAAGAGATATAAGTAAAAATAAAAAGAGAAGATAAATGTGAGATTGATGCTATTTAGTGAGTGTGTGTGATGCGAGTGTGGAAAATCAGTGTTAAGCCTAAATGTTGAGTTTTAGATGCAGTGAGCAGAAGGTGTACTCTATCATTCATGTATATCTACGAGTGGTTGTGGTGGATTTCTCTGTTGCATTGAGATTTTCATCTCTCTATAACATATATCTTTTATCTTCTTTGTATCTCTGTGGTAGTGAGCCCTCCATATTGTTATCCATGTTGAACAGTGAGTCTTATTCTGGATAGTGAGTCCTTGTTTTGGTAGTGAGCCTTGTTTCTTAGGAAGTGAGCCTCTTGTAATTGGTTTTGATATTCTCTATAGTGTGAGTTAATCCTAACCGTGGTTTTTCCCTCATTGGGTTTTCCAAGTAAATTTGGTGTTGTGTTTGTGTGATTATTTTTAGTGTTTGCACTTGCACTTAATGTTTAATCATTTAAGTAGTGTTAAGGATTATTTTTGATAATTGAATTAAAGGTTTAATTCTATGACAACTGATTCATCCCCCCCCCTCCTAGTTCTCCTATTCAACAAATAGCTCATGCCATAATTTTATAACTTCATTTGAATGATTTAGTAGTGCTTTTGGAGAAATATTTGTGGTAAAATTAGAGAAGGTATACAATCTGGATTGGTGATTTTCCTCCCCTATTGTAACCAATTTTTTTTCTTTGTGATTCTCTTACTTCAATTGAATTTGGAGAGAAATGTACTCTCATGTGCTTCCCTAGATGAGTTATTTGATACACTTATAGGAGATTAGTTGATAGTGAAGGAACACTTAGAACATTTTCAATTTTTCCTCCTTCAATTTTGATAGACCCTCTCCCTTTGACCATTGCTAGAGTATCATCGTCTAAGGTGATTGTGGGCATACTATATTTCTCTAAGGATAAAAAAAAAACCTATGAAGAGTCCATATGGTCTGAAGCACCAAAATTTATAATCCATGATTGATGGAGATGAATATGTTGTAGTAACTAATGCCTTTCCTTTTAATTTCTCTTTTTCCTTAGTATTTTCCTAAGTTGATTAAGATGCCTTGAAGAAATAAGCTAGCTCTATATATTATTCTTTTTGAGAATGTGTGTGAGATGCTCAATTTTTTTCCTCATGCATTGATGTTCATCGTGTCTAGGTTTTTTAGAAAAGGAAAATTTAACTTTCTTAGTAATTAGCTTACTTTGTTGAGAAAAGTTATCCCTTTTGGAGTTGACAATTTTTCCTTCTTTCTCATCTTTCTTGTCCTTTTTGGTGTTCTTCTTTCCTTTTAAAATTGTATGCTTTTCATTCTAGGTGCAAGTAGGGCTTGAGGCTTAGTAGACTGCAAAGTGTCTATTTCAATTAAATTTTCTTGCTCCCTTGTGAGATCGGCAATAAATTTATCAAGTGTGGGCATTGACCATGAGGCTCTAAGAGCCCATTTAGTAGAGTGGAAAGTTGATACAAATACATTAAATTTTAGACCTAGCTTGGAAAGTACAGAAAGGATTAATTGATTTTATTTCTTGTCAATTCCACAATCTTTTATTTATAACTTTAAGGATTTAAATTTAGTAAAGAAGTCCTCTAAAGTTGAAAAAAATAGGACTAATACCTAAGAGTTTATTTTCTAGCTCTTGACTTCTAAGTTCATCAATTTTCCCAAATAGTTTGGCTGGAGCTTCCCAAACTTTGTTGGGTGTTTTCAATTTTTCAACATGGAATAACAAATTAGGAGATAAATTTAAACATAGAAAGCCAAATGCTTGGTCACACTTATTGAAATAATTTTATTTATCTTTAGCTATGTTAAGTTGTCTTTTCATTCCCATAGTGACCCCAAATAAACCTTTCTTCTTAATAAGAAGAATTACTTTCAACTTCCAATCATTGTAGTTTAAAGGTGTTAGGGGTAGTATAGTGACATTAGACTCCATGTTGCTAGACTTATATAGTTGCATTGTAGAAATGCATAAATGAGGAACTTGGATATTCATGCAGAAGTGAAGAAATAACATAAAACACACAAGAACTTCTCTAGGAAGTTTGAAAATAGACCACACACAACACCCCCCCTTGATTCTTTATTTCCCCCTTAATTTGGCACTTTACAGTAGTTCTTTGTAACTAGTCCAAAAAAGGCATAAATTGGCACTTTATAGTATGAGTGTGATATGATGCTCATTGGATTTGTGGTAAAAAAATTAAGCACTTTTGCAAAAAATGGTAGTCAAATCCAAGTTATTGACAAAAATTTGTGAAGCTTTGAAAATTTGCACCCTTATAAAATAAGTTTTCCTTCTTGCACAAAAAGTTTCAGATTTGTTTGAAATAATTTTACACCAAAATTTGAGAAAAGAGAGAAAAAATGGGAGGAAAATAAGCCAAGTTGGGATGGAAATGTCTGAGGGCTAAAATACCATGTGACCAAGGGCTTTTAAAAAATAAGATGGCGTTCACCCCACTTTTGCTGACATAAGCCCTAGGGGGCGACATGACATCAACATTTTGGAAACAAATGGAGTGAACAGTGCAGCTCATCCTTTGTCCAAACTTGATGACTATCACAAATATTTGCACCTCCTAGTTCCATGCATTTACTACTTTGGTTTGGCACTGGCCTTGCCTTCCACCGTCGATTTCACCTCTTTCTACATCATCCTTTTACCTCTTCCTGCATCAATATTCTCCAAATCATGGATGATCAAGACCTTTCTAAAAAATTTAAATCACATGGATCTAAGAATAATTGTGGACATAGGAATTAATGTGTCATGATAGAGTGAAAAAGGCTTCAAATCACCATAGAGGATGGCTTGTCTATTGATCATCCTACGTTGAAAGAAAATCAACCTATTTGTATAAAGGCCAACTCAATCTGAATGGATATTGTGCCTATCTACTAATGAATTATGCCACACAAATCTAGGATATTGGCATCTAGATATACCTCATTTTTATGCTTCCAAACAAGTCTATTCTACCACCCCTTTCAATTTTCCTACAAAAAACAAAGATATTAAAATAACAAAAAAGCAAATGAAAGACACTTGATCTACTACAACTTAGAGCCTAAAACTACCTCCCCTTAATGCTTTGATACCATATAAGAACCTACAAATAATGAAGGTAAATAAAAAGCAAATTCAATAATAAAAAAATGTATGAAGTTGACTAGTATATTAGATCAATAATACATACATAAATAGGTAGGAGAAACACACTTAACCTCCATTAAATGAGGATGGGACTGCTCACACATGGAGTGCTGGTGAATTTCCTACCATAAAAGTATCATGAGTGTCAAAATTAAGTCGACACCTCTAAAACTCCTAACTAATATTGGCACCTCACATATGAAAGTGTCATGGATCCCTAATTAGGTTTAAAGCCTAAGTGTATGCAATATATGTACACTAACACCTTGTACCCTCAAAAGTGCAATATCCCTCTCATTGTGCCACTTGGCACAATCTCATGAGTTGATAGATCATCTCTCATCTCAACCCTTGATCTCCATCAAGCAACCCTATCCATTCATCAATTTTCATCCAAATCTATATATTTAACCCTTAATAATTTTACCAAATATCTCACTCATTTTCCATTTGATCACCATTATTCTATCAAAATTTCTAGCAAGCACACATCCAATCAACAATCTTGGGAAAATCCACTCAAAAGGAGGAATGTTATATCAGTTTGAGATTTCTTAGCCTTATCTTCAGTGTTTTCTCATTATTTATATTTTATTTTTATTGTTTAAATCATTCATATAGAGAAAAAAATTCATGCACACAATAGGAAATTGGAAACAAAATGGAAGCTATAGATAACTATGGTTTAGAGAGAAAAAGAGATAGTAAGAGATATAAAAGAGGTATCAAATATAATCCAAATCAATGGATAATGAATTGTGTGTTAAGAGGTATAATAAGAGAGAGGGGGAGAGAGAGAGAAAGGTAGAGATAATGATAAAATAAAATGAGAGATAAATGGGTCTTATTTATCGGCTTGTGATAATTCCTTAGCTAGAAAACTTACTAAGTCCCAACGACCATCATTTAATGTATTTATAGTTGGATGTTGGTGAAAATAAAGTAAAATTTATTGGGTTCCATTTCTTCAATGGGGAAAAATAGCCTCGTCTATGATCATAAGAAGCTTCAAACTTATATGAAAAATAATGGTGAATGGGGTCATCTAAGGGTAGTGGTTATAAGTCACAATAAGCTATGTGATGTAATATTTGAGGATAAGATGAGAATAAAACATAGATTAAGGGATATGAATTATCTTGAATTTTTTATCAATTAATGATAAAGGGTATTTTGATATTTTAATTAAAATTATAAAGACAAATTTGAGAATATTAAGGAGGATAGGAACATGAATGGGAGAAATAATTTAATATTTTGATTGAAGATTAGAAATAAATGTTTTAAAAAATGTAATAAATGTTTGGGTTAAAATGGTATGAGGGTTGAACTAGAAAGGGGAAAGAGGTTTTAAATAGGATCAAAGGAATATATAATGGAAAGAGAGGTAAAATAGGAACAAAGTGTAAGAATTAAATTGTAGAGAATATAATTTTATTTTATTTTATTTTGACCCCACTTTCTAAGTGGGATTATGACATGTGAATCTCACTAAAATAATAATAGAAAAATACATGTAGATAATAATGAAATGGAAATGATAAAATACCATTAGAGAGATACACTTTTTTATTTTATTTTTAGATCACTAAATGAACATATATTTTCCTACAACGAATCCTTAGAAAGTAGTCACAATATGCTAACAAGAGAAAACTACACAGAGAAAATAAACACACAACTAGGATGATTACATAATGAAACTCAAACATAATGCAAAATTTAAATACCCAAGTTTAGAATATAAAAATATATATTGATATCATAAATGCATGTGGAGCAATTGATTTTAAGGGAGAAATCTATGAATATTTGGTCCATAGAAGAATTGAGGAAAAAGTATGATTTGGACTCACATTATCAATTAAAATCCAAATGTACCCATGAGCTAACTTACCATTATCCATGAATTTTCATTCTCAATGATAATATTATATTATTACTCATGGGAACATAATTAAGGACACCAATCCTAATATACTATACCAAATATGATCAATAATTTATGGTAGTGATGTTACACTATAATAAATCAACAAATAAATTAAATTAATGAGTACTCTACTATGTAACTTAGATGAAAAAAGTAGCATATGTATGTTCAACCCAAATAAAATATAATAATTCTACCCAATATGAAAAATATTGTTCATACTTGTAGCAATGTGCAATAGTATTGAAGGAATGTAATGGTGTGCCAAAAAATCATTAAACATAAAATGTCCTAGATCCCATTCATTTATATGTTGTTTTAACTATGCATCCTCTAACACAATGTCATATCCAAATCGTATAGGATTCATGCTAATAGATGGTGAAGGGTCACTATTCTCAAATGTCCACCATGATATCTACCAAGAGGAAAGTATTCAACTAACTCCAAGCTACTCATGTAGGAACACTTCAACCACTCACATATCAAGCACTACTTCTCTAAAAATTGTAATCACATCATAATAGAATGGACACCCACCAATGGGTCTATCAATGACATGGATGTCCATATAAGTCACCTTGTAGCATTGTATATTATCACCTTTTGTAATTGCATACTATGTTTAGCTCCCCCCTATGTGCTTGGACTTGATTGTGCTTATAATTTTCTTATTTTATGGTCATTTTGGGAAAATAAGAATTAATATTGAAATTAATATTAAATATTCATTTAACAACATCAAAAGACCCAAAATAGGTTTGGTCTAGGGAGCCATTGACCTTGACCAATCTATTTTGGCCCAATTTTTAATATGTTATTTTTTGGCATTTTATATTTACAAATTCAAATTCATTTTTTGGATTTTCATTATTAATTTTGTAGGGAAAACAAATAAATGCAAATAAATACAAGTTTTTTTCACCATTAAAAGATAAGAAGTAATCACCGAGGAAATTTGAATTCGAATTGAGCATCCTAAAAATTAGTAAAGAGCACTTATCATTAGTCAAGGCCTTCATTATCAACACATCAATTTTATAGGTAAGATGTTCATTTGTTTTGTGAATACTAACACTTGCATACCCTTTCAAGCATTCAATTATCCTTCTATGGGATTAGTATAATGACTTCATTCCATCAAGGAAAGTATATCTAAGTAGTAAGTTTCAAAAATTGTCATTTATCACTTGTTTTTTATCCATTTTCCTTTGCCCGGCCAAGGGTAATCACTCTTTACATCATCATACTCATTGTGGAGGTAGAAATATAAAAATGGGGTTTGACTTAGGAAATACCCTATACAACACAACCCTTTATCCCCTCTCTTGTTTTTAGGTGGTAGATCTGAAGTGTATTTTGGAGAATATTGAAGACCTAATAGCAATATCAAGCATTCAAGCCTCATATTTCAACAAATTAGGGAAAGAGGAATTATTCATCAACAGACAAAGTTTCAAAAATAAATCCAGTAAGGAAGAACCTACAGACTATAACCTATTGAGATATGTTCATATATTTTTTAGAGCTACATTCTCTAGACTAGGGCTCCACCACCCCTAACCAAGAAATTTGAGCCCTAATTTATATGCTAAGTTCCTCTATCTTTGCACTTTAGTGTTCTGTTGTAAATATATATGGTTTAATTCAACAATTTTTCGTATTTACATTAGTTTATTGTGGATTCATAGTTATCCTAGATATACATTCATAAAATCAAATAAATTAAATTCCTAATCAATCAACTCCACAACCACCTAAAAAAGAGACAAAACTTTGATCCACCATTTTGTCTCTTTGATTGAGATTAGTAACCAAATGGGTTTATGTGATCAATTTTCGTTCCTCTAATGTGTTGTTGGATTAGGTGTTATTTAGACCTTAGATCCCTTTTCTACACATAAATTTTTTGGTGAAATCAACACTTGTTACATTTGCAAAGATTCTAAAATCTTAGGTCTTTCATTTTAAAATCTAAGTGCAATCTTAGGTTACTTTAATTTGTCAAAATTGCATGCATATTTTAGTGAAAACAATTGAAAAAGTAAATATTTACATGTTTTTTTCCATTTCAAAATATCAAAAAGTATTATTTAATAGAATTTTTATGATATTCAACTAATTATAATATTTTAAATTCTAAAAATTATCTTTTGAACAAGTGCATTACTTTAAAAACATAAAATTTTATGCATGATTGTGCTTTACACAAAGAAATTAGGGTTTTGTGTATTTCTAAAAATATATCAGCTTGCAAACATGAACCTATGCAACTGTAGATCCTCAGATGTTGTAATTAGTTTCTAGACTTAAATTATTAAAAATTAGCACCTCTAGTCTAGGGTGCCACCTCCCTTGTCTAGCTAATTTCTAGTTAAATTTCAGTCACAGTTCTATCTCTATGACTTATTGCAAATCTTTGTTCTTTCTTTGAAATTTATTTCAGTTTCTATCACTATCATATATTTTTCTCTTCATTCTATGAGTAGCTAAGTATCTTGAATATTTTAATAAATCTATGAGCTTCAAAACCTAGTGTCCCATATCTAATACCCTAGTGAGATGTACTTTTAGACTTATGGCTTCCTTTGTTGCAATCATATCCAATGTTGAACCTAATCTTATAAATCTTTCACTCAAATAGTTATGTATACACAATCTATCTTTAATTCTCTTCCTACTCCTACATTAACTATGTCTTCTTCATCACCTAACATTTAGGTGGACTTGGAGACAATTGTTGCCCATTTCTTGGAAGATAAACTTAAATAGTTAGACACATACCTAGAAGGCCTTCAACAATACTTAAGAACCTAATCTTATGCTAGATAAATGGATCCTCACATGGATAACCTTAGGAAGCTAATCAATGATTCATAAGGGATAAAATTATTGGATAGCTTAGCTCATATAGTAGATGCAAATATTTCTAAAATAGCTATTTGTTATTAGGACTTTAGTAATGCTCAAAATCAACTAGGAAGAAAAGTTACATATCCTATGACTATGCCTTCTATTTCTACTTTTACCCCTCGAGTCATAGCATCCACCACACAATATAGTAATGGTCTAAAATCTAGTTTAGGCTTTTCTTGTGGGAAAACTTATAGCTTTTTCACTTCACCTATAATAGCTCTATGTTCTTTACCTCTTATAAACATGAAAAAAAATAACCCTCTAGTCATCAATAATAGTCTACAATATTCAACACATTCTCAAAACATGTCACCAAATGATCTTGTGATAAACCAACTCTTACAAAATATGTCATCATTACAATAAACAAATTCAAACATAAACCAAACTCAATCCAATGCTAATCCTCCAACATACCTTACATGTATTACTCTTATCATTTTCTATCCTAAAGACACCTATACTACAAAACATTGAGATACCTCACTTTGAGAAGTATCTTGGAAAAGGAGATCCCAACAATCATGTATTGGATTTCACCACATTATGTAGTGATTTCCTTTTTGAAGATGCTATCTTAGCTAAAAAAAATCCATGATCATTGAAATACATTGCCTCAAATTGGTTTTGTTCATTGCCTAATAATTCAATTAAGTCATTTACACAGCTTATTAATGAATTCCTTCAACATTTTCAACCAAAAATTGGACCTCAAACTACATTAACCAATTTAGTCCATTGTAAACAAGGACCTAAGCATAAATTGACTAATTTTATACAATGATACCAAGCTCTTTATTCATAAATCTCATATTCCCTCTCAGATGTCGATATACAAAGAATTTTCATTAGAAATTCATAACCTAACATTAGAGATAAGATCTTATTCATGAAATATCCTTCAATTACACATTTATGTACGATCGTTCATGATTATTAGATATTTATTAGCCAATATAAAGGTACACCTTCATCGAATCCTAATGGTCAATTCAAATAAATACCTTAAAACAATTACCAATCATTTAAGAAACAAAACAAAAACTTTATAAAGATAAACACTCCTCAATCACCCAATAACATCAAAATGTAAGTTTCCACTGCATATACAATGCCATATTAGTTTAGACCAAGAGATAGACAATTTTCACAATTTCTTGATTCTCTCAATGCTATTATGTTGCAATTGTTAAACAAGAACATGATTCAACTTCCTCCAATTAGGCATATCAACACCACTAAATCATTACCACCAAAATTTAATGAAAAAATATTTTTCAATATCATTGTACACTTGGACATGATATGAAAATATGCATACATCTTAAACACCAAGTGCAATATCTCAACGATTCTAATGTCATCTAGTTGGCTAGTGTAAATGAAAAATAGAATAATTAAGTATCACCACCTTGTAAGGAAGTTAAGGTAGTGGAACAACATCCTATACTAATCTTGAGAGGAGGGTAATGCAAAACTTTACAAATATTTACAATAGTTACAAAAAATTAAATAAAAATAAACATAAATATCATGCATACCATAACATAGTGATTTACATGGGAAAAACCCTTTTGAGAGAAAAAACCCACACGCCAAAAGACACCCAATATATTATTCAAAAAAAAAGATTACAATATACTTGAAGGTCAAGCTTCTCACAATAGTATCACCAACTAGAGATCTAGAGCCAACACAACCGCTATTAGACTCTTAGAATACATCACACTTCATAGCCATAATACAATGCCCTCATAAAATAGGGTTACCTTCTAGGGAAAGACAAGCCAATAAAATGTACATCGTCTGATTTGAAACCTAATGATGAATGGTCCAAATTTAAAATAATAAAATATACATAAAATGTGGCTTTCAGGGGTGCTTCCCCCAAACCCCTACTAAGGGGATGAGCCACCCGAACCCCACACTTACTTATCAACAATAAACCTTTTGTAATCTCAAGGTTGGGAAAAAATTTCCCAATAAATCTCCCACCTATCAAACACCTTACAAGAGCAACAAGAGGGATAATAAACATCATCTCTTAATTTCTAGGGATCGAAAGGCCCATAGAATTTGAACACCATCCAAACTTTTCTATGCTCACAAGCTAGTGTAGGAGCACATGGGTGTATAAGCAGTCAACACCACCCAAAAACATTTTCTGGTTTGATTACTAGTTTTTGGTTTGTTCTAGTTGGTGTTCTTTGGCATTTCTCAAGTTCACAGAACTTAAATGGCAACAAGAATGTAAATCATCAACTTTCCTCTATAATGGTAGCATTAACTTCTCATTTATCACCTTTACCACACCCCCATGAGTGCTTAGACTATTCCTTGTGGGCTAGTGGGATGTGTTGTGTTCATTTATCCCTTAATCGCACTCCCGTAGAGGTTATCCTATGGACCCATGGTAATGTGGGGCTACCGCTACCCTGCAACAGTTTGACTTGAAGCTCGCAGTAATGTGGAGGCACCACCATCCCATAGCAAGGTATTTTGGAGAATGAAGTGATGTAGGAGCTCATTAACCGCTACTCCACAATCAAGATTTGAATCCTCTATGACATTTCAATTAGTGTTTGGCATGGCAATTAAAGGAAATTGTTACCCCACGGCCATTACTAGGAGGTGTGGTGGGACTATGGTATGATATGTTAGCTATAGATTTTCTCCAAGATCAAGGGAAAGAATTCAAATGCAATAACAGAATGACAACAATTGTATAAGTTTCAATTTGGTGGAGAGAACAAGGGGAAGGAGGAAGAGGGACAGAAGGAAAAGATCTGAGAATGGGAAAAATAGGAAGGGCGGCAGAATAGAGATGGAAAAAGGAATTAACAAAGGTAGAATTGGAGTAGGAAGATGCTTGTGTAAAGGATAAGATCTGTTAAATGATGAGGCCATGATAGGCCAATTAGAATTTATTTTGTAAGAAAATAAATAAATTGAATTTGTGTTGTAGTATTTGATTGTATGAGCTGATGTATTTTTGTTGTTAGTTTATTTTCGTGAGTGGTTGTTGGGAAAAGGGGAAGCCATCTTGCATCAATTGGTATCAAAGTAGGTTATCTTGAGTGTGGAGAGTATCCACCAAGATCTATGGGAGTGAGTAATGGTTGAGGAGTACTCAAAAGGATTGTTGTGGGTGTGTGTGGATTCCTAAATGAGCTAAAGTCATTGATTGATAGAGATGTCACCACGAAGAGGAAGACTCGGAATAGAGGCAATGTTGGAACAGTTTTGACATAGGCTAATGGAAGATATCAGAAATGAAGTGAGACTGAATACTGGTAATGCCAGAGATTTTGATAATAAAGAAGAAATTGAAGAGGAAGAATAGGGAAGGGAAGAAGAAGGAGAAGAACGACTAGAGGATGCAGGAGAAGAGAGATTTTTGAGAGCTCTTTCAAGAATAACAAAGAGTAGTAAAGTAGATGTGACAAATTTCTCTAGAACACTAAATCTAGAAGTTAATTGATTGGATTGGAGAATTGGAGGAGTACTTTGAAATAGAGTACATAAGAGACCCACAGCGGGTGAAGATATCCCAAATAAAATTGAAAGGGAATGCTACACTATGGTGGAAAGGGTTGCAGAGAGAACGGGAAATGGATGGAGATCCTTAGATAACAAGATGGAATTAGATGGTGATGAGATTGAAGAAAAATTTTATTCCTAGGGATTATGAGATGGAGTTATTCAAGAAGTAGCAGAATCTGAGGAAAAAGGACATGATTATAAAGGACTGCACGAAGGAGTTTTATAAATTGACCATTTGATTTGGAAGGCATGAAATCAATAGAGATAAGGTAGCTAGGTATGTGAATGGCTTGCAGTTTAATCTTCAAGATGAGTGGAGTGTGATAAAATTTACCATAGTTGAGGAAGCATACCAATATGCTTTAAAGGAAAAGGAGAAATTGGTGAGGAGGCAAATGAGCAATTCCAAAGGTTGAGGAAGATTTGCAAATGAAAAGGCACAAGTGAGCAGCATTAAAGGGGAGAAGATTGAAGAATAATTCAAGCTCGATAAGGAGGTGGGCCAAAACACCAAGGAAAAGGAGGTTTCAGCTAGAGGACGTAGTAGCAACAATAAAGGGTTTCCATTCCAATGTTACCAATGTGGAGAATTTGGTCATCATGCCTTTGAGTGTCATCAATACAAGGGGGTAGCAAGAAGAGTGCAGCAAGAAATCACTTGGCATGGGAAGATGAGGAATGCGATGCATTGCCAAAAGGTGAAGATCCAAAAGAAGGTGAATCGCTCATAATGAGGAGAGTGTTGGTAAATCCAAAGGGGGATGATGAGAAGCCATCCCAAAGAAGGAATCTTTTCTAAACTGAGTACAAGGCTGGAAGTAAGTGTTGCAAGGTTATAGTAGATATTTGTAGTATAGATAACTTAGCTTTAGAAGAGATGGTAGAATAGTTAAATTTGAAAAGGAGTAAGCATCCTAGTTTGTACAAATTCTCTTGGTTGTAGAAGGAGCATGAGATGATTGTGAGTGAGCAATGTTTAGTTAATTTTTAGATTGGCTCTTATAGAGATGAGGTGTTGTGTGATGTGATGTCTATGATTGCTTGTCATGTGTTATTGGGTAGGTCATGGCAGTTTGATAGGGAAGCCATCTATGATGGTAGGAAGAATTTATATACTAGATCCAGAAAGATGGACAAAAGTTTTTGTTTAATTCTCTGAAGGAGAAGGATAAACAAATGAAAGATTCTAGCATTATTGTTTGTTTTAGTGTAGAGAAGCAGTGAATAGAGGAAAAGGAATAGGATGAGTGCAGTGAGTTATAGCCATTCCAAGGACATATTTCTAGAGTGAAGAATAGATTAGAGTCAGATTTACCACAACAGTGTAATAAGGGAGTAAAACATAATAGTTTAAAGGGGCGTAGTGGTCACAGATGTGGACCTATGGTAAGGACTTTTCTAGAGAAATAGGATGACACTAATGGTGGTGGCTTGGGTGTTGAGGTTGAGCAGAATAGGAGAAGAGGGAAGGCTCTCATAGACAAAGAACAATTGTTGATTAAAAAAAAGCATGGGATTATTGTCATATGCATCTATTAATGTTCTTGAGTTTATCAACTCAAGAAACATTTCTCTTACTCAGAGTGTCTGGTGCAGGAGCACATGGGTCCATAGGTGATCAGCACCACCCAAAAACATTTTCTATTTTGATTACTAGTTTTTGGTTTGTTTTGGTTGGTGCTCTTTGGTATTTCTCAGGTTCATAGGACTTCAAGAACAACAAGAATGGTAAGCATCAAATTTTTTTGATAATGGTAGCATTAACTTCTCATTTAGCACCTTTACCACACCCACGAAGGTTTTTAGACTATTCTTGGCGGGCTAGTGGGATGTGTTGTGTTTATTTATCCCTTAACCGCACTCCCGTGAAGGTTAGCCTATGGTCCCATGGTAATGTCTAGGTACCGCTACCCATGACAGTTTGACTAGAAGCCTATGGTAATGCAGAGGCACCGCATCTTGCAGCGAGTTATTTTATAGAATGCGGTGATGTGGGACCTCATCAACCACTACCCCACAGTCAAGATCTGAACCATCTATGAAATTGTAGTCAATGTTTGGCGTGGTAGTTAAAGGTAACCACTACCCCACAATCATTACCAGGAGGTGTGGCAGGACTGTGATATGATATGTTAGCCATATATTTTCTCCAAGATCAAGGGCAATAATTCAAATAGAATAACAAAATGTCAATGGTCGTATAAGTTGAATTTGATTGAGAGAATAAGGGGAAAGAGGAAGAGGGATAGAGGGGAGAGATCTGAGAATGGGAAAAATAGGAAGGGCGGTAGAATAGAGACAAGGGAATCAATTAACAAAGGTTATATTATAGTAGGAAGATGCATGTGTGAAGGATAATATTTGTAAAAGGATGAGGCCATGATAGACCAATTGGAATGTATTTTGTAAGAAAATAAATAAATTGAATTTGTGTTGCAATATTTGATTGTATGTGTTGGCATATTTTTGTTGTTAGTTTGTTTCCGTGAGTGGTTGTTGGGAAAAGGGGAAGCCATCTTGCATCAAAAGATTAGTTAATGAATCAAAAATATCCATCAAAGTCTCTACCTTAACCAGATTCACCCTACCATCTTCAACCATATCTCTAATAAAATGATACTCTACATCAATTTGCTTGGTCCTAGCATAAAATATCGGGTTCTTAGCTAGGCAGATTACACTCTGACTGTCACAATAAAATGTCACTATACCTTGTTTTATTCCAATATTTGAATACAGTCTCTTGAGACAAAAGGATTCTTTACAAGCATGAGTAGCTTCCATATACTCAACTTCAGTAGTGGACAAAGAAACTATGTCTTTTCACTTACTCATCCAACTAATTACACACCAAATAAAGTAAACACATAAGCACTAGTAAATTATTTTCTATCAACATCACTTGTCTAGCTTGAATCCACATAACCATGAATATCAAGGGAAATTTTGTCTCTAGTAACCACCTTTAGGAATATAGAAACCCACATGGCCTTCGAGCACCAAGAAGTGGCATTTGAACTAGAGGCATGGATTATGAATGGGATCCATGGTCCATTGTAGTCATTGATTAAAGTCAAGGATAAAATCTATTACATGAATGTAGGTTGATACCAACCATGACTCTTTCCAAATAGCTTCTCAAACCACCACAAAATGTTTCCTTTACTATAATTTCCATTACCATCTTAATACACTCCTTGTCATCCTCATAGTCAAGAAGTATAGCCAGGAACATAGAGGCCACATCAAAATTTACTTGGTACACATGTGTAGTATTTACATATAAATCATCCCCAAATAATTTTTATGGCATACAACACTATAGGCATGTGACTTTTGAATACCCTTTTCAATCTAGCTTTTATAATAATACCCATGAAATTCATTTATTGATTCTTTTCTATGAGACAAATTAGTGTATCCATTGTTGGATAGTAGATATAATGAGATGAAGAGTGGATCTTGGCTCTATAATAGGGGATTATTTTATCATAATTTGATTTGATATGTAGTATATTTGGTGGTATTGAGAGATGGTTGATATTGAGACATGTCATGTCCAAGAAAATATCATTTCAACCCATGTTGATTTCCCAATTGGCTACTTGATTAGCCACTTTATTGGCCTTATGAGATACATGGCAGAGCTTGTATTATTTGAAAGGTGATAATGTCTCTGGAATCAGTAGTGGGATTTTATTTATTTTCCATTTAGTATTGGAGCTATATTGGATAGCACTAATGGCGGTCATTGAATAACCTTTTGAGAGAATTAATTATTTTTTAATCTCTTACACATTTGTAAGCCCAAGGGTTGCTTAAAATTTGGATTAATTATTTGTTTGATCTATAATTATTTTTTTGCTAGGACTAACATATTTCCTTCACAATCTCTAACTACATAACCTTCATTAATTTTTTTTGAAATTCCATGGGATCCACCTTTGAAATTTACTTTAATCCATTTTCCATCTGGTGGCACCTACAAGGTATTGTCTTTCAAATTGATAATTGAATAAACCTAAGCAACTAGATGAATGAGGGGGAAAATAAGGAAAGGCCAATATTTTCATATTTTTCAACCCCATGTTATAAATAATTAATGGTTCTGAGGTAGGTTTTTTTCCACATTATTTACTAATTCCATTATGTCAGTTTCCAACTTTCCTAATAGAGCTTCTTTGGATATTTCTTTCCCTTAAAAGTTTATTCTATTCCTTTCCTTCCATAATTCCTAGAGAATCAACGATGGGAAAGAAATCCATATGGTGTTAAAGGTTTCTTTTTATGCAATTTTTACCACATATTAAAAACCAATAGAAGGTCTTGTGGCAATGGAATTTGCTAATTTATATTTTTATCATCAATTTCCAACAATATTCTACCATCTTATAGTTAAGATGAATATGGTCTAATATTTCATCTTCCTTCTTACACAAAGGGAACCTATGATGACCATTAATACCAATTTTATAGAATCCATCACCAATTAGGATTCTTCTTTGGATCACAACCCAATCAAACACACCAACTTTTTGAAGGATATTGTTACTCCAACAAATATGGGTAGACTAGTTCTTCTTCTTGACAACTACTTCAAATAGAATATGTCTAGATTTTATGTTATACTTTCTTGATTTAGCACCACACCATCTAATAATGTATTCTTTTGATTTCATACATATCTTGATGCAAGAGAATCTAGTGGTGTAGGGGAAATCTTGCATAACCTAAAAATATATAGTCTTTTTGAGTCCCATGATGACACTTAAGGGGTGTAAGACACTCAAAAGTACACAAAGGTAAAAAATGGTCACTTAATATTTTCAGCAAGTTAGCCTAAATGGGTACAAATGGACTTAAAAGTTTACCCCAAGAAGCAGAATTGAAAAATGTATCTAATGGAAAAAGAATAATCTTAATATCATATATTGTTTGGGAGATATTAAAGGTTTCATCACAAAAAAAATCTCCAATACATCTGCACACTAAAATATGAAGTCCTTAGAAGCATAAAAAAAACTCAAAAAGTGAATGAAAGAGCTTTCCAATGATATATTATAATAGAAAATTATACACCTGAGTCAAGAGTTATGGCTTTGAGAAGCAATGCCACCAATAAATTAATTTCAATAAAATATCTTCTTGGGTAGGAAAATGAATGGCTATAATTTTGGTACCCAAAAAAAGAGGGGGAGTTAGACTTTCCAAGACATTCTGAGGTGGTTATATTGGTGCCAAATAAAGGGTTGAAAAAAAGTTATGAGAGGTGACTCCATTATTGAAAATTGTGGCTCTAAATAATAGATTTTTCTTATAGACTTTATTTTACTTGTAGTGAATCAAGCACATGTGGTTGTAGCATTTTAATTTCTAAATACTTAATTTCATTTTCTAAAAGTAAATGAAAGTGAGTTGTTTTGTGTCCTGCATTTTCTATGTTGATGTTTATTATGTTTTGTGTGTTGGGTGGAGTATACCCCCTCATCATATCCTTCAAGATTCAAGTATCTTATTTAGTTTATCTTTTTAGGGCTTTGAAAATTTTTCCTTAAAATGATTTCCACTTTCATTCTATCACACTATTTAACTTAGTTTTCTCAACATAGTCATAAAAAAAATTTCCCCAAGCATCAATGATGAATGTTTTGGCATCATCAAGTTAACAGATCATCACTAAGGCTTCATGCCCCTCCCAAGAGTCCTTCCAAAAGAATACCTTTATGTTGTTATTAACATTTCAAGTAGGATGGTTGGTAACAATTCTCCTACAAGATATCATGAAATTCCATATTGCTAAGTCTATAGGAGGATTTTCCATTCTGAAAATTCAAGATGGATCCATTGTTCCAAGTACTTATTTTGTTAGATTCTAGACCACTTTTCTGTGAGTTACTATACATGCTCCATACAAATTTGGTATCCAAAGTTGAGTTTAAGGTCATCCATTATTTAAGTCCAACACTAACAACATCATGTTGATAAATACATTTATCACTATTGATTTCAAAGTGACTCGCCTAATAGGTAGTGACAAATGTCCCAATAGTTGGATAAATTGTTATTAGACTAAAAAAATTCCTTTGCATTTGAGAGGGGTAGCTCTCTCGTATAAATGGGGCTTTCCATATTTTTGTGTACTTTAAACCCAAAAGTACAAAAAAGTGAAAAGATAAAACTAAAGGTACATGAATAAAAAAATCTCAATAGTAGGCATATAAATACCAATAGAGATTTCAAAATGAACAATGAATTACAAAAGAGTATTTACAACAAAATATGTTTTGATAGATAATAATGATGAAAGATGGATAAGGAGCTTCAACATACAAAGAATCAAGTTACCTTAGCACATTTAAACCAAGATACCAAGGTATGACTATGTTTCATCAATTACATATATTGTTTGAATAGATGATCAATAGATTCCATAATTACACAAAGGGATTACCAATTTAACATATGGGAAATCAGTAATAACAACTTGAAAACACATTTAGGATATACAAACTAAATGCACTCTTTATTATCTTTATAAAATTATACAATATCAGAAACCCTTTCTATACAAGGTGTAAACACAAGAGTCGTCAAAAAGTGTCTCTAAAATCTTTTCAAGGTTTCCCCCTTTGGAAAATGTCTCCTCCTTTCTACAATACAAATAGTCTTGTATTTATAGGCTTTCTAGGATGATAACTAAGTAGTAACCACTTGATAACTACCTCAACTACCTTTTTGAAATACAATGGTTTTGAAAATAATAAACCTTATTCGGTTATGTTTGACATCACTTTTCCAAAAAAGATTCATTTCCTAACTTCTAGTTACAATAACTAGCATAATCACTTTTCCAAAAAGGTAACTTGAAAACTATAACTTTGAAATAAATACCAAATTATGGTTTGTTGAGGTCAAAATTGTGTCTTCTTGTGATCTATGAATCGTCTATTCAATAGTAACTTACTTTAATCATAGAATAAAAGGAGCCAATCATGTTCAACTTATTTTCATCTCCAAATCTAATACCACTTTCCATTAGATGATCAACATAATATTCAAATATATGTATCTAGTAACAAAGTTCATGAGAAAAATCTCTTGATCTCTATATAAGTCTCTACAAAATTCAAAGTTCCCATTACATTGGCTCAAAAAATCTTTAGTTTGTGAGATTCACACCTATTCACCTTAGGGTTACTAATCACACCTATATCATTGTAGAAATGAGTGACATTTTTGTTCTAGATATCCATTTGTAGCTAAGATCATTTTTTCAATGTCACTCAAATAGAATACCCTTTTCTAACCTCTGATCCATCCACTCCAACCACAAATAAAAAAAATTTAAGGTTGGTTCCTAAGGGAACAAGTAATCAATCATTTTTTTGAATCATTGCTCATAATTGAATTAGATGAACCATTCTCCTCCATTCTCTCTACTCCAACCATTGGGAGCATTTGAGATTGAGGTAGTAAAAAAACAAAAATGTCACCACATCTATTTGGGTGATTTATATATCATTCAAGGATTTTCTTATGTTTTGGATCATCCAAGAAGTATCTCCAACCATTAAAAGATATTTTGTCATCAAAACTTAATGAATTTCTTACAATCAAGGGAAAATTGCTTATATGTATTCTTAGCCATGGTAATAACTCTCTTCTTCTTTATTATGATGTTATAAACATGTCGCATAGAACTTCCATGCAAAATAACCTCAAAATATTCTACGATAACTTCATAATAGAAATGGCTACAAACACTAGATCCATCTTTATGTATGAGAAGAGGCTTCCCTGGTAAGGCCTACATAATGAAGTTTTAAATGAGCTTCTCAATAAAATGATTGATTCCATAAATATTATTAATTAGATAGTTGTAATCACTAGTAGATCATAAAATATTACACACATCATCACAAGCATTTCATTAAGAATTAGAACAATGTCTTGAATATAAATTGCTTCTTCTTTATGTAATATCAATTATTTTCTTTCTTTTGAATCTTCTAGCCCATGCATTTCATTTGTTGCAACAAAACTATATTGGGTTACATGCAAAATAAAAGGAATTTTCTTTCTTGGAATCTTGGAATACCCGATTTAGAGTGTTAACAACAACTGTGAAAAAGAGAGCTAAAGAGATAATCACATTGAAAAGCCTCGCTTGATGCTTCTTTAATTTTGATGTTGTAAACACTTTCCTTCATGATTTATTGGATGTTTATATCTTGATACAAGATCTGATTTTTAAAATAGTCTGGGAAGATGTTTGCAAAGGTTGTGGGTTTTAGCATTATCAAAATCATTTTTTTAATATCTTATAACCATGGTAATCAAAGGATTGCATTCCTTTGACATATTTTATCAAACAATTAACAGTGCCTTGCTTGTGCTTTGAACAAATTCATACCTACAATCATTGTGTTCCATGAGATAGATTTTCCTAACGGTGCTTTTTCAAATAGTTTGCTCACCTTACCTCTGTCAATAATAGCAAAGGGAATGAAAAACAATAAAATAGAGAGTAAAACCAAAAAATGGAGAGGAAACATATTATATTCTATATATTCAAAACATTTGGAATACAACATTTATATGTCTTTTACGGTCTTTTGGAAGCAGCTATAAAATGCTTCTTAAAATCTACGGTGAGAATAACCTATTCCTAATACTAGAGGAGTCTAGAGAATTCCAAAGTTAATGTCTCCACCTACTTCACCTACTAAAACTAATTAAATCAAACAGTTTCACTGGAATGCTCGGAACAGTTGACTTAACACTACTACTCCCTCCTAATCTCAACTGTTATAGTTATCAGCACTAACTATCCCCAAGTGTTTTCTTTGAAATTCAAAAGCATTCTTTCCCAATGATTTTGTAAAGATGTCTGGTAGCTGATCTCGTGATCCACACAATTCAAGAGAAATTTCTCCATTATGGACAAGCTCTCAAATGAAGTGAAATTGAGTGTCAATATACTTTCTTTTCTTGTGAAAGACATGATTTTTAGATAGGGAAATTGTTGAGCTATTGTCATAGAAAATAGGAGTTGGCTCTGTTTCAATATGTGCAAGATCATTCAGTATTCTTCTTATCCATACTGCTTGACATGTTGTAGTTGCAACCACATACTCTTTTGTCAAAGATATTGAAACTATGGATTGTTTCTTGGATGCCCATGAAATGATATTTGTTCCCAAGTGAAAAGCATATCCTGATGTGCTCTTCCTATTGTCTATGCTGCCAGCATAATCACTATTTGTGTATCCTAAGAGTGAAGTATCTTTAGATTGATTGTACCATAATCCATTTTTTATTGTCCCTGCAACATATCTAAGAATTCTTTTTTCTACCTTCTAGTGTGAATTTTTTGGAGATTTCATGAATCTAGATACAAAACTTGCAGCAAACATTATGTTAGGTCTAGTTGTAGTGAGGTACAAAAGACTACCAACTAGCCTCTTGTACAAGGTAGAATCAACTGATGGTCCATCATCTTGTTTTCTCAACTTTGTTCCTTGAGAAATGGGTGTGTTTGTTGGCTTGCAACTTTCCATTCTATTTATTTTTTTAATTTTTGAAGCATACTTTTGTTGACAGACAAAAATACCTTGAACAGATTGGTTAATTTCAATCCTCAAAAAGTATTTCATGAATCCAAGATAAGTCATTTCAAACTCCTTTTTCATGGAAGCTTTAAATTCTTCTATCAAATTTCTTGTATAGAGCAAGTGATCAACATAAAGACAAACAATGATAATTTTACCTTCATGATATGTTTTTGTATAGAAATTTACCTCATGACTGCTCCCAGTGAATCCATTGTTGATGAGGTAAGATTCAATCCAACTATACCAAGCTCTTGGATCTTGTTTTAAGCCAAACAAGGCTTTCTTCAACTTATATATTGTGTTCTTGTCCTTTGATTTCAAACCCTGGTGGCTGATCTACATATAACTTTTCTTCCAATATGCCATTTAAAACTGTAGATTTGACATCCATTTGGAAAACCTTCCATTTATTTTGATCTTCAATAGTCAAAATAGTTTTGACTGTGTCTAACCTTGCTACTGGAGCAAAGGTTTCTCCATAGTTTGTGTCAAGTTGTTGAGAGAAACCCTTCGCAACCAGCCTTGCTTTATCTTTTTGTATCTTTCCTTTGTCATTTAGCTGTCTTATATACCCACTTCACACCAATGTTGGTTTTGTCACTTGGTAGATCAACAAGATCCCAAGTTTTGTTCTTTTCTATGGCTTCAATTTCCTGATTCATTGCATCAACCCAATGTTCCTATTTTACTGCTTCTTCAAAGTGGGTTGGCTGATAGGAAAGAAAGGAAAAAAGATCTTGTTGTTCAATTACATTTTCTTGCTCATATATTTCCCTTATGCTTCTAGTTCTCTAATTATCTGCAAAGGAAGATGAATCACTGTTGGGAGAAGTACCATTTCTAGACTACTATTGTTGACCTTGTACCTGTAATCTTGGTAGCCTTGGTGGATGAACTTGCTGATCTAAAGGTTTATCAAATAGATATAATGGATTTGGACCATTCAAAGTTACATTTTCTTGATCACTCCATGATTTATTCTCAAATAACTTGACATCTCTGCTTACCACAAATTTCTTGGTGACAAGATTGTACAGTCTATAGGCTTTTGATTGTTCACTATAGCCTACAAAGATGCCCTTTTCACTGTTGTTGTCAAGTTTTTGTCTCAGCTCCTCTAGAACATGTGCAAATGCAATGCAGCTAAAAATTCTAAAATGAGATACATTCATTTTTGTACCAGAGAAAACCTCGTGTGGCACCTTTCCTTGAAAACTAGTTGTAGGAGATCTATTTAAAATATAAATTGCAGTAGCAACTACTTTGGCCCAATATTCATTAGACAAATTATTTTCTTTGAGCATGCATCTGGCCATATTCTTGATGGCTTGATTTTTCCTTTCAGCTACTCCATTCTTTTGTGGAGTATATCTTGTTGTGGTTTGCATAACGATGCCATGTTGTCTGCAAAAATATGTGAAATATTTTGAGTTGTATTCTCCTCTATCTGACCTAATCACTTTTATATTTTTATTGTGCTTTGTTTTTCTACTTCAACTTTGAACTGTTTGAACTTTGAAAAAGTGTCAGACTTATTCTTGAGAAAATAAAGCCAAATTTTCCTACTAAATTCATCAATAAAGGTCAGAAAATAAAATCTACCACCAATGGATTGAGTTTGCATTGGTCCACATAGATCTGTGTGGACTAGCTCTAAGTGTTATTTTTCTCTATTGGAGGATGATGGGAAGTTGTCTCTCTTATGATTTCCAAGAATACAACTTTCACATTGGCAGTCAAGTGATTTTAAAATAGGGAGACCTTTGACCATAGATTGCTTTTGAAGAAGGCCAAGACTCTTAAAGGGAAGATGACCAAACCTAGAATTCCACAATTTTGACTCATCCATGTTTGAGACATTGTGAGAAAATGACTGACAGAATGACACTCCTAAGATTCAAGGGGAACATTCTATTCTTGGTCCTTTCAACCTTTTCTATAATTCTTCTATTGGGATATTTATAAAAAATATGTAACAAGTTATAACTTTAAATATTATATCATAGCCATGTTCCATCAATTGACCTACACTTATGAGATTGTGTTTCAGGTTTGGAACATAATAGACATCATGTATGTATTTTTGCTGATTTTGTTTAGTAAGAACAAACACAATTCCTTTCCCTTGTGCTTTTACATGAGAATCATCACCAAGAGTCATTTTAGAATTTATAGAAGTATCAATGCATGAAATTGAATATTTGTAACCTTTCATATGATTGTTGCATCCACTATCTAGCAACCAAAGGTCCTTGGTGTGATTGTCTTCGAAAATATGGTAGGAAAGAAACATTGCTTTAGAAGATTCTCCTTCATTGTTGGAGACATACATGCTCTACCATTGTTTTGGTCTAACTGTTTCTTTCTGCATTCAGATTCATAGTGTCCAAATTTCTTGCAGTAGAAGCACTAGACTCTGGATTTATCAGTCCATTTTTTTCCTCTTTGTGCCAAATTTTGAGAGTTTCTAGACTGCCCTGATTATTCTTGTGTCGACCTTTCTTCTTCATGGTGACTTGATCTACCTCTGTTGCTTCTTCTTTTGTTTCCTTTGCCTCTACCTTTGCTAAAAGAATCTTGAGTCTTGAAAGATTGTTCCAAAGACTCTTCTTCCAAATTTATTCTGGTCTCATGTGACAAAAGTGATCCAGTTAGCTCTACTACTCAAAAAGTAGTGAGATCTTTAGACTCCAAAATAGCTATTACAACCATTTCAAATTTCCTTGGAAAGATTTTGAGAACTTTCTCAACAATATTTTGATCTTCAATGGATTCACCATTAATCCAAATTTTGTTTACAATGCCAATGACTCTAGTCATAAACTGATCAAAATTCTCTGAGTTAGACATTTTCATTGTTCCAAACTATGTTCGCGAGGTCTGTAGTTTGAATGTCTTGAATTTTTCATTACCCTCATACATAGATTTGAGAATATCCCAAGCCTCTTTTGTTGTTGTTGCACCTATAATTTTTCAGAAAATAGAATCATCAACAAAATTTTAGATCCAACATTTTGCTTTGTTCTCTTTCTTTCTTAGATCTGTAGTTGTGCTTCTCTAAGAATTATTCGTAGAAGCTAATTCTACTAGAGTGGGCTTTATGTAGCCATTCTCAATAGTTTCCCAATATTCATGGGCTTGCAAAAAAGACTTCATTGTCAAGGACCAAAATTCATAATTTTTACCCAGAAGTATGGAAGTCTATGGAAAATTGCTAGAGGTAGCCATAAATTAAAAATAAAACTTCCAATATTAAATGATGGTTACCCTCTTTGGCATGAATGGCACACAAGTTAGTCTATCTTGGTTTCCTTGGATGCCTCTTGCAATGGAAAAACGACAGAGCTCTAGAAGCGAGATTGGTCTTCAAGTCATGTGCAATATTTCTTATGAGTTTTCTAGAAAGGCAACTTCCTTATGAGCAGCTCTTTTCTCTTCTAGTATTTTTAAATGTCTTAGAGAGCTACTGTTCCAGGCCTAAGTCTATGCGGCTCCTTCACTCCACCAATAGTAGGGGCTTTCCCTTTTGTTAACTTCCTTGAATTTGATCTAGTTGCTCTCCATTTTAATAAGAAGAGTCTTACACAACCTGGGACATGTGGCATGCTCTGATACCATGTCAATAATAGTAAAGGAAATGAAGAATAATAAAGCAAAGTGCAAAACCACAAAATGGAGGGAAAACATATTATATTCTATATATTTAGAACATTTGGAATACAACATTTATATGTATTTTATAGTCTTCTAGAAGCAGCTAGAAAATGATTTTTAAAAGCTATAGTGAGAATAACCTATTCCTAATACTGTAGGAGTCTAGAGAATTCCAAAGTTAATGTCTCCACCTACTTCACCTACTAAAACTAATTAAATCGAATAGTTTCACTGGAATGTTGCGAGCAGTTGAATTAACACTAACAACCTCTTCTCTCATGCTACATACATGTCCACCAATGTAGTTGCAGCTACAACATCTAACAAAAATCAAATTTCCTTTATTCTTTGATGGTTTCCCACACACTGTTCCAAATCTTCCATTTTGGTGTAATTTCTTGATGGCGATTATGGGACTTTAAAAATTTAACTCTTCTTTCACAAACAATTCTAATGGTTTTTATTATCTATTGAACTTGGATGGTGAAATCCTTTATTGGTGGGTGGAGAAGAGTTATGAACATGAATAAAAGCACCGATTACACTAATTTTCTTCCTCATCATCGACATTTGGGAAGTATTTATTAAGTCATATAAAACTGTCAATAGTATTTAAATTTTTCATTTATTCGACATTCAAAGAGGAGTTATGAACCATCATAAAGGTGATGATAGCTTAACTTTACTTTTATTATCAAATTTTAAGAAGGAATCAGCAACTTGGATTAGCAACTTGAGGGGAAATTATCAAGTTTAGTGAAAGTGTTGACAAAAATCTAATTTATTTTGGATTGACACTTAGAGGAGAATTGCCAACCTATACAAAGATGTCCATAAATTCTTTAATCTACCAAATGCATTTTCCTTTCTTGTGCTTCTACACTTGCATGCAGATGTACCTCTATTCAAAAATATAATTCCAGTATGCTTTGATAGTGTTAGAGTTGGATATGGAGATACTCAAGACCTAGAGGCTAAATGGAAATCACAAAGAGATCAATATCTAATACTCAAGATTGCAATGGAATTAATTATCCAAGAATTCCTTCATTATTAGAAATTTATGAGAACCCCTTGGTTATATAGCCAAGGTGAGACATAGGATTAGACAAGATCATGACAAGTGTCTTAATCTTATGATATGAGACAACTTATCATAACTACTTAGGAAAAGATAAAATCTAGACATGACAATTAAGTCTTCTAGAAAGAATCTTAGGACTTAAGTAAACTTAACATGTGAATATGTCCCTTGTCTCTAATAATTGAATTAACTACATACAAGATATTTATTCACACCAACATCCTCGCTTAAGTGTTGTAACAAATGGAATTTTCCTAGGGTTAGCATATCATATGCAAACATATAAAACCCAAAGTGATAATGAAGTGCAAAGGAATAAATGAAAACAAATGAAACAATCTCACCCAAAATTTCTTCATTCTTCAGGGCTGACCTCCATTATACCTAAGTCTCAACTTGCTGAAAAATGTGATGTTGCCCTCAGATTTGTGATGAGCAATCTAATGATAATGACAAGTCCTAATCAAATGTTGAAGGATTTAAAAGGCTATGCAAGTAAAACCAAGTTCTACATGCAAACTAGCTAGCAAGATGACAAGTATGAAGACAAGAAAATAAGAGATGCAAGATGAAGAAGAAGAAGTAGATCCCAAAATGAGAGTAAATTTTCCTTTATATAGAAATGCCAATTTTAGATGGAGGGACAAGATTGGAAGTTAATAAAAGCCCTAAGATCGATGGCCATAAAAGCATGTGACAACCCACAATAAGGGTGAAGGCAACACTAGAGTGAAATTTGAAATGAAAGGCTAAGATTTGATTTTTAGAAAAATCAAATCTATAGACAAGAATGCAAATGACAGAAAAAGAGGAAAGAGGAGATTTAAAATAGAAATTTAAATTTAATTCCCTCAAGAGATGAGTTGTCTTTTTAAATTAAAAATTAATTTAATTCAAAAAGTGGGGCCATGTGACAGTAAATAATAAAATTTAAAATTATTTACTTGGAAAGAGGGAAATTGCCAATTTAAATAAAATGTTTTTTATTTAAATTTAGAAGGAAAATCAATAAGACAATTAAATAATTAAAATTATTAAGAAAGTTGATTTTTGATTTAATTCAAAATAGGAAGAAGATGACAAATTAATAAGCAATTAAATAAATAAAATTTATTTAATTGTGGAAGAAAATGAATAATTAAATAATTAAAATAACTATTTAATTATAGTGGCAAGATGATAAATAATTAAATAAATATAATTTATTTAATTATGGAAGACAAGGATATTAGTGATGTATTAAATAAATAAAATTTAATTAATTAATTAATCAAAGAGGAAATAAAAGATGGCAGTGAATTAATTAAATAATTAAAATTATTTAATCAATAGAAGACTTATGACATTAGAAAATGGTAATAGCATGTCTAGGATATTTTTATGTGTCTAAATTTTTCCCCTCTTTGTCATAATGTAGTTTATCACATTGTGACAAAGAAAACAAGTCAAGGATATGCCCCAGCAAGAAAGTGAGGAGAGGAAGGATGACGAGGAGGTAGCGGTATGCCCCCTCGAGAGGACAGTCGGGTTCCGAGAATATGAGTGGGCTCTCGAAATGGATGAAAGGACTAGAAGATGAAAGAAAAAAGTATATAGGAAAGATAGATAAGGATAATAATGATGCGGACTAGAAGAAATGTTAGAGAGAAAAAGATGAATGTTAGGATAGAAGACATGGAAGTTAGTATGAGAAAGAAACCTTCAATATTTTCCAAAGTACTAATACATGTTGCTCTAATCATCATTGGGCAGATTATTATAATGCCCAACAAACACTATGATATGACATAGATCAATAGTGTGCAAGGTCAAACCATCACATAGGACAAGCAGCCATAGACAAGGTTGATCATGACTCATACGAAGAACGCAATTACCCCTAGTCATTTTTCCATAACCAACCACAAACAAACAAGACTAGTCATGAAACGTCATTGATTCTCTAAATCTTGAAGTTAGGACATCCTCGATAAACTAGCCACATGACAGCCGAATCAAAGACAAGAAAATCATCGTACTACATTGTTGCTCCTCTAAATCCTGAAGTCAGGACATCCTCAAGAAACTAGTAGCAGGATGATCAAAAGGATGAGGACAATCATTATGATACATCGTGGCTCCTCTAACACAAGGAACTAGTATCACGATGACCATAAAAAAGATAGATAGTGTTTTCCAAGTGTTCAAAATGTTTTGATGTCGAAATACCAAGGTTGATAGTGTCAAGGTTGCCGAAATGTCGGGTGATGCCAAATTCAGGAAAGAGACATCCTAAATGATGTTGATGTCAAGGGGATCGATTCTCAGAGTTAGGAGAATCCATCAAAATTCCATATTATGATGCCAAATCTTAGGAAGGACACATCCAAAAGCATGAATAGATGACAAGAGTTGTTCCTCAGAAAGGTATATCTGAAGAAGGACCAAGATTTTGATAGGTTGTCTTCTTTTGACTAGATGACAAATTTGATTGCATGCCAGCATTGGCATGCAAAGCTTGATTGAGATGTCGATTGAAAAGATTGTTTAAATTTTGCCGATAGATTTCCTGTTTAGGATTAAGGAACAATTTGATTGACTTGAAGATATTTAATGTGTGAAAGTGCAATGTCATGAACCCTAACATACTGACCTAGTGTAGCCTCGAGGGCTCATCGGTTGATGGACTTGCCTACATCGTGCACTCAGAGACCTCATAGTTCGACACAACCAATGACTTTGTCTAAATGATAGAAGATTGAGTCATGATTTTATTTTGACAAACCTAAAAAGAGAGACCTAATGTCTCCGGGATTCAAAGATGAATCTTTCCTACATAGCAAATGCACAGAGACAACGTAGTTCAGACTGTGACAAGGACTGACACAATTGACATGACAGACTTTGACTCTTGTTTTTGAGATTTTTGAGTGTTATACTATACACATCTAAAAATGGTCACGGTTATTCAAACCTGTTAATTAATTAAATATGAATTATTTAATTAATATTCTAAATTCATCTACATATAAATAAATTTAATTATTTATTTATATTGTTCATTTTTCCAATTCTTCTCGTTTAATTAAATAAAAAAGTTTATTTAATTATTGCTATTTTCCTCTTTAATAAATTAAATTAATTTCATAATTTATTTATTTGATTATCATTTTATTTCTAAAGTTTGAACATTTAAATTCAAACAATCAAATATTCATTCTTCACTTCATATTTAAATTAAATGTTATATATGTAGTATCTTTTTCACCCCACTTAATTAAATATTGTAAAATATTTAATGACTTATCTTTTTCACTTCTTACACATAATTAAATATTAATTATTTAATTGTGGAAGCTTCTAAATTCATTGTCACAAGAAATTAAATATATTTATTTATTTAATTAGCAAGTATCCTCAACTTTCAACCAATTTTCATAAATGAAAAGATAAATGTCATGTTTGTCTCCATTTTTGAATGAGGATGGTTTTGTGGGTTGAAAACATTCTTCCACTTTCCTCTCAACCTTCCACCTTTCTCTCAACTTCTTAATCTCACACCGTTCATCTTGATAGGTTTGAATTTCAACCATTGATCTCCACCAGCTAGATTCTTGCCTCCAAAAAATCTATAAATACAGTCTTCCTGTAAGTAGATTTCATGCGCAGTTACTATAGTTGCATTCAAATTAGCATATCATTTTAGCAATATCATAGCATTTCAAGTTCATAGCTTAAATCATTAGCAATACACATGCATTTTCAATCAATCTCATTCTCCTAAGTTGTCATTTTAACAAGTTGTTGCTTACACAACTGAGAACCAGTAACTTTAATCAAATCTTTGGAGATAGAGGACGATGGGACGAATTTGAAGAAGTTGTTGTTATATAGAGTTTGTTTTATCTTTTTAATGTCTCATTGGTGTGTTAGTTTACTTTATAATTAGTTCACTTATTCTAACAACACATATACAAATGTTTTTGTGTTTTTTCAAGAATTTTTTATGATTTTTATGATTTTTTTAAGGACTATTTTCTAATTTTTATGACTTTTTTCAAGACATTTTATGATTTTTAGGACATTTTATGAGGATCAAGACAAATGCATGTGAATGATTCCTATTCCCATGAATCCAAGGACAACCATGATCTTGCCCCTATTAAAGCTGGAAACCAATTGACAGGTGACAATGACGATGACAACGTTGTTTGACGTGGGAAGGACACATCCTGAAACAACATGAATATGATAATGATTTGACAAGAGGATCGAGGTTTGTAGCAGGGCTAGGAACAAAGCCAAGGAATTTTTGGGATGATGTGCTAGGTTGCAAAATTGTTGCATTTGGAATGACTTTGTTAGGGACAAAGGGGATGATGGAGGATATTTGGACCATTGACAAGGGAAACCAAGATAGACGAGGGATGGCCTTGGTAAATTATAGGAGACATGAGGATTATTATCATATAGTTGCCAAGGAAAATGTTGCATAGGGATAATGAGGCTATAAAGATAATGACATGATATTTTATGACTAGTGTATGACCAAAGGATGGACATGTCAAAAGTTTTCGAAAGCATGATTTGTGTTTGTGACTTAGTTCTTTGTCAAGATCAAAGTAGGTGGGAAAATGATAGGGCCTAGGGGGATAGATGGAAATGTCATAAGAAGTGTCATGCGGAGGGTAAGGGAGATGAGACAACTTGCCCCCAAGTGCAATGGTTTACATAGATGATTTTTTCTAAACATGATGCTGGTTTGCCAGGTTTTCATCATGGTACTTATCCAAAGCACCTGTTTGCCAGGTTTTCACCGTTGGACGAAATTTTTCTCTTTGATATTTTCTGAATTTTTTTTTTATGTCACCATGACACCTGTTTTCTAGGTTTTCACCAAGGTGACGATTTTTTTCATTTTTTCAATTTTTTGCTTTTGTTTTTGTATTTCTTGGATAGCCTTGATGCTTTAGATGATCACTGATTGTGTTGAATCCATTAACGGTGTTGATCTAGTGACTGGTGCCATGATATGCCAATAATAACCTTTTCTAAAGTAGTTGCCTTATCAGGATCATAGCGCTTGCATACAACTAATTGATGTAATTTTGATCCTTTTTTATATTAGAGTTGGCCTTATTAGAATACACACATCACGATAAAGTGTCATGAGAGTCCTTATGATAAAGAGTTTTTTCCAAGATGCGATGGATTTGTGTCATGATACTTGTGGACTTTAAGCGAGATGTAGGATTATGACAAATGATAGTAGATGTGGAAGGGTTGTTTGGATGTTTGGATAAATCACTTTTGATTTTTCAAATCTGGGATATTGGGTGATGAGATTTGGAATTTTGATTGGGATGGTGTTTGGAACCAACACTTTTAGATGCCTTGCTTGATGACCATTTTGAAGGAGGTGGACATTTATGATATGTGGGAATCCTCTTGTCTTGTGGCTCCCCATTTTGATTGACTTTTTGATTTTCTTTGTTTGATTCATTCTTTTCTTGACTTGATCCATTTTGCTTTGGGATCCATTTTAACTTTATTTGTCCACTTGACTTTTTATTTGATTCCATGGCCTTTGAAATTTGATTTTGAATTTTGGATCTGTAATAATTTTCTTTTTGTTGGTTCCAAATAGAAGGTTTATGTATGTTGGAATGATGGTTTATGGTGTGGATGGAAAGGGTGTTGGTAGCAATCTTATGACAAGGACTATTCATGACACCCATTTTGATGTTTGTATTAGATAAAGTTTCCCCCAATATTGAGGAGGGACCACTAACATTATTAAATTCTATGACTGAGGAATAGCCAAGACCCTGATGTCTATAATATGTCTGAACTGGTATAGGTTCTATAATTCCTTGCTCGTGTAGGCCTAGTCCTTTTCCTTGATAATGCATGTTCTGACAAATTTTGTTTGCGATGGGGTAATTTTGATTTTGGAAGCAAGATGCTAACCCATCCTTATTGTGGAAATTAATGCTCGAAATCTTCTCAACTGTAAGAAAACCTTCTCTGACAAAGGTAGATGATCCTAGTTGATAAGATTTCATAACTTCATTGACATGTTGGCTAGAGTCTCGATTAACATCTTTGGTCTGATTTTGTGACATATCGGATTCAGATGATTCTGCCGATGCTTCCAAGTCAATGTTGAGACTATCTTCATGGTCATTATCATAGAGCCCGTTGAATTTAGTAATAGCTTGATCATTTGCAAATATTTCAAGAATAATAGCCTCTTGTTGTATAGGAATATCATTTGTGTGTCCTATGGAGGCAAGTATCTCATTTAGGGAAGTGTCGATATGGTTGTCTTCAATTGTTTGATCATGAATGGCATAGAGGTCAAGGAGTGGATCATTTTGGACTTCTAGATCAATGGTAGTGTCTTGGTCAAAGATGGGGTTGTCTTGGATGACCTGATTGGAAATGGGGTTTGGATCAAGGATAGGTTTATCTTGTATGACATGGTTGTGAATGGACTCTTGACCAAGGATAGGTGTCTTTTGTATGCCATGATTTTCTAGGAGGATTTTTTGGATGGATTTGAAGATAAGGTCATGCAATGGAAAAATTTGATTGGACATGAAGGGGGAGTTATGGTGTCATGCTTTGGATTTTCCTTTTGACATGTATCCTCAAGTTTATGAAATGGGATGGCACTTTGGAGACCATGACTAGATGTGATTTCCTAGCTAAATGTATCTTGATATGGATTTTCTTGGAATGGATTGGTGTATGATGGACTAGGATAGGATGTGGATACTTGGAAAGGATTAGTGTATGAAGGACTAGGATAGGATGAAGGAATAGGATAGGACATGAATAAAGGAATAGGATATGATGTGGATGAAGGACTAGGATAGGACGTGGTGGCTTGGACTGGATTGATGGATGGTTTATTTCCCTTGTCAAGGTTAGGGTGGGTATGACTAATGGAATTTTTTTGTGACTTAGTGTAATGGATGGTGCTAGGGGGCTCTTGATAGTAGATGAATAGAGGAATAGGACTTATGAATTATTGGTAAGATGGATATGTGGGTGGTTGACTATGGGTTGTGGTGAATTTGTGTTTGGATTGGAGGTATAGTCCTTTGAAGTCCATGGTTAGTTGGTTTTGAGCATTACAGATAAATTGGAATTCAATTCGATTGGCAAGCATGTCATAGTGACTTGAAGACATGATGGTGGATGAAATGAGACTAAGACTATGTCTTTGGTATTTTCTTGGAATAAGGAATGCAATGATGCAAGGTGACAATGAAAGTGATAATGAGGAATAAAAAGGAATGTCCTATGGAAAATGATGGGGGACTAAAGCATGCTATGACAATGCAAGGTATGAGGAAAATTTAAGGTGTATTCAATTTTGATAGACTTTTATGGAAGGTTTACTAGCCATTCAAATTTTGGCCGATGTCTTGATTTTGGATTGTCAAAGGACTTGTTTGGAGGACTAAAGTGACAAGGTGACAAAATGACAAAAGTGAGGTTTCCACACTAGACTTATGAGTTGGAAATGGCTCACAAGAGGACAATGAAAAAGGATTGATTTTGTTTTGGCTTGGTCCAATGACAATCTATTTTTGAGGCAATGGTTTGACAAAGTAAGGAAAGTTTTCCTATCCTAAAGTCTACAAAAATTGAGGACTTTGGGATTTTTCTATGGTGAAAATGATGGTGGAGTCTAGAAAATGTCAATGTAAAGGTATGATTACTATCAAGGCCAAATGACAAATCTAAAGGTACAATGGTTGATTGTATAAGCAAGTCTATCTGGTTTGGTATAGAAACTGCGAAGGAAAGATGTCTAAAAATAGATTGAAAATGTTTGGTCTTAGGTTTTGACCATGATAATGCCTTTTCTTAAAGACAGGAAAATGCATCACTTTAGGTGTCAAATGCATTTTAGTTTCAAGTGTGCTGTTTAAGGAAGAAACTATGTTGCAGGAAGGAAAATGTGTTGCAGAGCAGTCATATGCATCTCAAATTCTAGCAAATGTGTTGTAATATGGCAAATGTGTTACAAGATTTAGCAGGTATTGGAAGAATGATAAATACGTTGTAGGTTCAAAAAATGAGGTGTTTCAGGTCACATATGTGGTGCAACAAAGCGATAGTGGTTTTGGAAGTAGCAAATACGGTCCAAGATAGCAAATGTGTTGCAATTTTGGCAAATGTGTTGCAAAGTCTTGTGTTTTGGTAGATTTTCTAGAAAATTGAAGAAGTTTGTTTCGGATTTAAAGTGTTATTCTAGATCTGAAAAGAATGTTTAATTGTTCATTTTGTCTGAAAAAGACTTGGCAAACATATTGTCTTGAAAAATTTGTGAAAACAAATACAAAGAAAACATGTACAACCCTATGGTTTAAAGGACTATATTCTTTTGGATTCCACACAAATTTTACTCCAACCGTACTTGCTCTTAGTAGATGAATTTAGAAGCTTGGCCCCATGGGCTCCCCCTTATTGTGCACTCACTTCTCAGGGCAACCAAGCTTCCAAACCCCATGAATCTCCCATGGCAGGTTGATCATCTCTACTAAAAATTGTGAGAATGTGGATGCCTTCACAATGACCATTGTTGCACCAAAGAATAGATAAAGGATTTTGGCCTTACTATAAAAAGGGTTTTAATGCGGGCATTTCGTTCATGGGGGACCATCCATGTGGCAAGAGACCATTGTTTCCCTTCTTGTTGGAATAGTCCTCATGATACTCAAACTTTCCTCGAGTACCCACACTTATATACCGGTTGGAAGTCTCTTGGCCTTAGTGTGTTACCAATTGGATTGTTCCCTGGGGTGATTAATTTTTCCCACCAGGCAAGCCCTCTAAAGATAAACAACAGAAAGTAAGTACATTCGTATTTCGATCAATCTTTGTTTGCATAAACAAAGAGAGAGCACATTCAATGCACTTATCTCAAACTAGCAAAATTTGTTCATTTTAAACCCAAAATGAAAAATGAAGGGTGATAAAGTAACAAAATCTTTAGTGTTTTTGTTTCTCCAGATCACACAAAGCGCAAGAGAATTGCATACAAACTTAGGAGATTGTCACTAAACCACAAAGCACATCAAGCACTTGTTCATTTTAATTGTTTGTAGTGTGAGACAAGCAATGCTATGAAAAAGTGCAAGTTTATTTTAATCCAATGAGTTATAATGCATGATTGTGTTCTTTTTAACCCAATGAATGTGCATGCATGTTCATTTTAACTCATGAATTGTAATGCAAGATTGTAGATTTGTTTTTTTTCTTAATTAAGATTGTTAAAAAAAAAGGAACACAAACAACAAGGGTTAGACTCTAGCTTGCCACATGCTGTAAAAAAAATATTAGTAACCCAAAAACCTTTAACCTATGAAGCAAAAGGTAAAATCTAGAAAAAAAACTATAAAAATCCGAAAGGAAAAACTTACAAGACAAATGTGTCACGATAGAGCGAATGCGGCTTGTAAGATCAAATGCATCATTTGAGTGAGCAATTGCATCTCGAAAAATAAAATGTGGCTCTAGGAATGTCAAATGCATTGCAACAGAGCGATCATGTCATTCCTGAAAATGAATGTGTCGTGATAGAGAGATTGCATTGCAGAAGGTTGCTATTGTGGCATTTCGTACCTGTACTTGCAAAAAATGACAAAAAACCATACGAAAAATCTGCAAAAACATGTTTTTAAAATGTCGGGTTCACTAATGTAACTAAGGGAATTTTCCTAGGGTTAGCATATCATATGCAAAAATATAAAACCCAAAGTGATAATGAAGTGCAAAGGAATAAATGAAAACAAATGAAACAATCTCACCCAAAATGTCTTCATTCTCCATCGTTGACTTCCATTATACCTTCTCAACTTGCCAAAAATGTGATGTTGCCCTCAAATTTGTGATGAGCAATCTAATGATAATGACAAGTCCTAAGCAAATGTTAAAGGATTTAAATGTCTATGCAAGTAAAACCAAGTTCTACATGCAAACTAGCTAGCAAGATGACAAGTATGAAGACAAGAAAATAAGAGATGCAAGATGAAGAAGAAGAAGTAGATCCCAAAATGAGAGTAAAATTTCCATTTTATAGAAATTCCAATTTTAGATGGAGGGACAAGATTGAAAGTTGAAAAAATCCCTAAGATCAATGGCCATAAAAGCATGTGACAACCCACAATTAGGGTTAGGGAAATACTAGAGTGAAATTTGAGATTAAAGGCTAAGATTTGATTTTTAGAAAAATCAAATCTATAGACAAGAAATGCAAGTGACAGAAAAAGAGGAAAGAGGAGATTTAAAATAGAAATTTAAATTTAATTCCCTCAAGAGATGAGTTGTCATTTTAAATTAAAAATCAATTTAATTCAAAAAGTGGGGCCATGTGACAATAAATAATAATAATTTAAAATTATTTACTTGGAAAGAGGGAAATTGCCAATTTAAATAAAATGCTTTTATTTAAATTTAGAAGGAAAATCAATAAGACAATTAAATAATTAAAATTATTTAATTGTGGAGGAGAATTAGATAGTGGGTAATTTTAAATAAATGATTTTATTTAAAATTAGAAAGAAAGTTGATTTTTTATTTAATTCAAAATAGGAAGAAGATGACAAATTAATAAGAAATTAAATAAATAAAATTTATTTAATTGTGGAAGAAAATGAATAATTAAATAATTAAAATAACTATTTAACTATAGTGGCAAGATGATAAATTATTTAATTATAGAAGACAAGGATATTAGTGACATATTAAATAAATAAAATTTATTTATTTAATTAATCAAAGAGGAAATAAAAGATGGCAATGAATTAATTAAATAATTAAAATTATTTAATTAATAGAAGACTTATGACATTAGAAAATGGTAATAGCATGTCTAGGACATTTTTATGTGTCTACAAGTGCAACTTAGGGAGAAGATTATTATGCAAATAACACAAATATGGGTTTCGGTTATGAGGCCATGTTAGGTACCCATGTACAAATGCAAATACAATCTCTCACAAATGTAGAAAAAGAGAAAACTTAGTGGAACTAAACTCCTCCCCAAAAGAGATGAAATACAAAATACTCTCAATGAACAATGAGAGGGACAAAACCCCATGTGAGGAAAAATACCCCCCCAATAAGAGAGAAGAAGAAGAGAGACCATGTATCCCCCCTCAATGATGAGTCTCCTACAATGGTAGAAGCTCGATATTGAATGCTAAAGATGATCCAATCTTGTCAAACGACATTCCACCCTTTATGAAGAAACAAAACCAAGAATGTATGCAGGATTTATTCCTATTCCTAAAAGGAAGATGTGGGAAGAAGAATGATATGTGATGTCTCTGAACTACACTCAAGTATCTGCATGTCGATGCCAAAAATTGACACACTCCAAATAGGTGTTCTAGGCCACACAATTGAAGATGTCAATCTAGAATATCCTAGAGATGAATGGAGAACACAATCCAAAGACAAGTATGCCTCCTCTGAAGATAATGAAGCCTCCTCCTAATGTTATCCAAAATTATCCACACTCATATCAAACTGCAAAGAATGATCATGTAAAGCATAAACAAGAGGGTTAGAGTATTCGCTCACAACAACTGAAGAAGGATCATCTCCATCAAAGAGAAGATGTGTGGAATCAATGGTGTCTCCCAAATCTAAAATATGTGACTCAACAAATAACCCACCAATGTGTGTCAAGTATACATCTGAAGTAGATGTAGATGGAACACAATGTATATCTTGTTGCATTGAAGCACAAGAAGCCATATCACAAGCATCATCCAATGCAATAGAAGATGGAGGAGATGAGATATCAACTCATATCATATGACTACATTTTTCATCGCCAAATGATTTTTCCACATAAGATTCTTGAGTGTTAACATTAGTTGATCTTGGAGTACATGAAGTCTTTGAAGGAGAAGTAGAAGATTTGGTGTCTCTTTCATGTTCAATACTTTTTCAATAGTTGAGCACTTTTATTGTATCTTCATCATATGGAATATTATCACAATCATCTAGAAGATTTTTCATATACAAAATAGGATCATTTGGGAGTGGATCATCATGTGGATTTCCATACATGAACCAAATTTTCATCCAAGAAGAAATGGGATACTTCAAATATGAGAGGATCTCTCTTGTGTTGGTATCAACATTAAGAAACATAGCTTCAAGAATATAACTAGTCTTAAGATACCACTCTCTATTCTCCCAATAATTTGGTGGATTAGGAACCACTTCATAGAAGTAGGGAAAGAGGTTAATCCATTTGAAATTCTTCATCATACCATCTCACCAAGCCTTATAGTAATCTTTGTTTAACTCAATTATTGATGGATGCATTGTGATATCCATGATAAACTTCTCAACTTTAGTCACACAATAGACCAATCAAGAGACTCAAACCAAGAAAAGCACAAGAGTACCCCCCCCAAATTACTCAATCATGAAACCCCCTAGCAATATATGATTTGGAACTTTATACTTAGTGCATTTACAGATGCCACTTGCCAAAAACAAAAAAGTGGTCTTGATCTTGGTACATACATATGTCAAATTTGGGGCCACAAGCTCAAGTATAATTTTTGATACAAAATGAGATCAATCTAATCATACCACTTAAAAGTACACAAAAAATTATACACTTTAAAAAAGATTGATCCAAAAATGTTACATTAGGAGCAAGAACGAAGCTCTAGAAGTTCCCAAAATGAGAATGACTCAACTTGACACTTAGGAGAATCTGTAATTTATAAAAAAATCGGGCACCAAAACCAAAAAATGATTACACCACTATGAAGAGCATGAAATTTTTCCCTAAATAAAAAAATATTGCTTGAAAAATGGAGGTCCTGAGCCAAAGTTATGAGTATTTGAAAATCGCACTTCAAAAGCAAACTGCCAATGGTGACGGGGGCAAAAAATTTCAAAAACGTTGATGTACCACTGACATCAATAAACTATTGGCTTAAATTTGACATCCACCTGGTTATCAAGAAGGAATATGCAAAATGAATATTCTCTTATTTGCGAGCTTAAATTTTACAAGTGTTTGATTGTCGTGGGCTTGTGAGAGTTATCTAAATATTCTTCTAAATGCAAAAATATTTTTGATCTCGGTGAGTTTGAAAATTGCAGATCAACATCAAAATCTTTGATGATATGGATGGAATATTCTTTTGTGTTAGTTTCTTCAAAACTTGTGTTGGGTTTTTATAGTCGTCGAATGCAATTTGTTGGATTATGCATGTCATCAATGGAATGGAGGTGGGGCCCGCCCATGCGACATGGCAATCAGTGGGGTCCCTCACATACCCTAAGCATATGAATGCTCAGCTGCAGCTTTTGTTTTATTTTATTTTTTATTTTCTAAAAAAAAATTGAAAATTTAATCAATCGTATATATATATATATATTTGAAATAAAAAATTCAAAAAATTTAAAAACTGAATTTTTTTTTATTTTTGAAAAACTGTATTGCAAAGTAATAAAGGCAACTGTACAGACGAACAAGGAGGAGAATTTTTTTTTATGACCCCAAGAAAAATTGTTTGATTTTGAGGATTTGACAGTCGAGCTTGGGGTTTCTGGGTCTTCTAGACATGATGGTAGAGTAAATTTTGACCCAAAATGCTCTAAAATTTCAGCTACCTTATGGATTTTGCAACCACACTTCAATTTCAAACCCTCATAGATTTGGCCTTATATGTTCGATTTGGATGAAACAAAAGGTAAAACTAACTTTCGCAAACACATTGAACTCAATGGTGAGCTCATATTTGCACCAACAAGCTTCGAAATGAACCTTCCATACAAATCCACAAAGGAACCCCCCTAAAATCTAGTATTTCACATGTTAGAGTTGGCTATAGAGATGTCCAAGATCCAAAGGCCAAATGGAAAGCACAAATGAGATCAATCTATTCACACCACTATAAATTACACAAAAAATTATGCAATTTAAAAAAAGATTCACACAAAAATGTTATTGTAGGAGCAAGAATGGAGCCCTGAAAGTTCCCAAAATGAGAACGACTCGGCAACACCTATGAGAATCTGCAATTTATAGAAAAACAAGGCACCAAAACCAAAAAATTATTGCACCACTATGAAGAGCACAAAAGTATGCCCCAAATAAAAAAAATTGCTCCAAAAATGGAGGTCCTGAGATCGAGTTATGTGAATTTGAAAATCACCCTTAAAAAGAGAAACTTCAATGGTGAGGGGGGGAAAATTAAAAAGACCCTGATGATGTCAACAGGGAATATTCTTTGGAATATTCACTTTCATTGGCTTAAATTTGATGGCTTGCAAGCCATCCCAGGTCCACCAGAGGCCTAGAAAAATATCCAAAATATGCTTTTTGAATATACCTACTATTGGAGTATTCCACTGGAATATTCTCTTGTTGTTCTCGACATCAAAATATTCCTAGTGATGGAACATACTTTTATTCTACCAGGAATATTTTTTTGACACCAGGAATCTCTTTATTTCCTACTAGTTTTAAAAGAATTGTCGGTTATATTTTACCGACCAACAAGGTAGTGAGGGGGTTGTAGTGGCTAATGGAAATGCACCACATGGAACCCTCACAAGCCATGGTATTCTACGGAGGGTACAAGGTACCTTGCAGTCTATGTAGGGTACTTCATACCTTTGTAAAGTTATATTTTGATTTTTTAATTTAAATAAAAAATTTAGAATTTTACAAAAAAAATGACTTTTTTATAAAATTATTTATAAAATATCGTAGAAGAAAAAAACATTTTTTTTACAAATCATACCACCTATGCATATTGGATTGTAGGCCTGGCCAGCAAAAAAAAATTACCTTAGAGGAAAATTTTCTTCAAAATAGATGGTTTAACGTCAATCTATATGTTTTTGGGTCTTCTAAGCATGATGGTGCTAGCCTTTTTTACTCAAAATGATCTAAAGTGGTAGCTACCTTCTGGATCTAGCAACCACCTTCAATCTTCAAACCTTTGTAGATTTGGCCTCCTATGTCCAATTAGGATGAAACAAAAGGTAGATCTGACTTTCTCAGGCACTCCAAATGCAATGGTGATCTCAAATTTGATGCAAAAAGCTCCCAAAATGCACCTGCAATATAAAGTCAAAAAAAGGACCCCCTAAAAATTGATATTTCTATCAAGTATTTTTATTCTTTAGATCATCATACGATGCAAGAGAAGAGCATACTCAAATTTTCAAGATCTCTCCAAAAAGACTATCCAATGGTACCCAACCCACTTTGATACCATGTTATAGTTGGCTATGGAGATTCCCAAGATCTAGAGGCCAAATGGAAAGCATAAAGAGATCAATATGCAATGCTCAAGATTTTAATGGAGTTTATTATCAAAGAATTCCTCTATTATTACAAATGTATGAGAACCCCTTGGTTATATAGCCAAGATGAGACATAGGATTAAACAAGATCATGACAAGTGTCTTAATCATATGATATGAGACAACTTATCATAACTATAGGTAGGAAAATTTAAAATCTAGATATGACAACTAAGTCTTCTAGAAAAAATCTCAGGACCTAAGTAAACTTAACATGTAAATATGTCCCCTAAGTCCCTAGTAAGTGAATTAACTAGGTACAAGACATTTATTCACACCAATAGATAGATTTCTAGATGTTGTTTCTAAAGCTCTCATTCCAGTGCAAGTAGTGAGGCTATTGTTAAAGTTTCTTTGTCTCTACATCTACAAACTACATTTTCTTGAAATTTCCTAAAGCCACTTTGACAAATCCATTTTATGCATACTTTTGTAATCATTATGTTCCTTGAGACTATTTTGTGAGGCACTATATCAAATAGTTCACGTCTTTGTCTATGTTTCCACATTTTGCACACATGTCGATTAGATTAGTTGCAACCTATGTTATCAAAAACAAGAAACAAAAATTGTAACAACAATGACAATGTGAAAAATTTCAAAATTGCATATAAGAAATGGATATATAATTTTATTTAAAATAAGTTAAATTTTGTGAACTATAAATATGAACTAATAACATGATAAGATAGGGGGAAAAAAGACAACTACCAACTATCCATTAAACTAGGCATAAAACACTAAGGTCATGGCAGTTAAGTAGAAATAAAATCTAGAAATGTAAGGAACTACATCAGAGCATAGTCCAACTTCAAAACAAATTTCCACATCACACAATGAAACAACACTTGTACTTCTGCTTGGGCTTGATATAAGGGAGACCATAGCATAAATAAAGAAAGAATCTATTAGTCTAGGGTTGGGAATTATCATGTTGTAACTTAATTATAATTATATTCTTATCTTAAGCATAGGAGTGGTTGCAGGAGAGAAGCTATTATCCCTCTTCACCAAAATGACTTAGAAACAACAATTTGCAATGGGAAACCTGTTTCGACGTCAAAACATGAAACAAACTTCAAAAGATACCCATTGGTTCGATCTTAGTTATAAACAAGAATTTTTAAGTTATAGTGTAAAATTATCTTATTTAAAAGTTTATGAACACAAATATCATAGATTAATCTATTTGATATATATGTATACCCAAAAATCTTACATTCTCAAGTTATTATATTTAATTTGAAATGTAGAAAGATTAATAAGAAATGTTAGAGTCCTTTAAGTTATGATGACCAAGTAGTTTTATTTTAGGAGTTAGTGAGACATTTATTAGGGAAAAATCACTATTTTTCATATAGTTTTAGAATTTTATTGTTTATTCTATCTATTAACTATTTTATTGCATGTCACTTAATCAAAAGTAAAAACTTTAAATAATGATTTTCTACAATATAGTATGAGATATTATGATGATTTTGAATGAAGTTAAAGACTTAGAGAATAGTTGAAATGGATTAAGTTATCTTTCATAAACCTAGTTAGTTGACTTATCTCATAAGCTAGTTTTATATGATTGTGGATGAGGAGTTGGTTGAGTTATATATCATGTTACTTTCTTATGTGGTGGATTGAAATATGGATTAAAAAACCCAATGTTTTCTCATATTGGTGTTCTAAATTAATGTAGCTAGCACACTATAATGTAAATAATGACTCCACATATTATGTCAATTACAAAAAAAAATTGACATCAAATAGTCTAAGGTTGTGTAATATAGAGGAATGTGATCTAACTTAATTATATTTAGTCACTCTAAGGTCATATATGTTTAATATAAACTAATAGTATTGTTTCCTTTTCCCTTTTAGGCTATATAGATGATGTTGCATGTGCAAAGTCAGCCTATGCATTCATTATTCTACCATGTTGAGAATGGTAGGCTTATCCAATTAAGCATTAAGAAAAAAAATGTTAGTTCAAGCTTCATGTAAACATGAAATATAGGCGTGATAGAAGGCTATCTAAAACCTAACCAACCTTAAAAAACCTTTGGAGGATGGGATGGGTTGGTGACACATCACCCCATTCTATCTTCCAAACCTTAAATTCATCACAAAAATTAAAGTGCAATGAAGAGGGGTCAAAAATCTATTATAATTTATGATATGCATCCCAAGATGTGTCTAGCCCTTAGGTACATAGCTAGGATCTATAAAATCACTAAAATAAAAATAAAAACAATAGACACTTTTAAACACTTTTAAACTCATTAAAATATGCATCTTTTTTTAATAAAAAATAAGGAAACACATATCTCTAACACAACTTACACATCTTAACTTAATATTTTTAAATTAAATAAAAATAAATAAATAAAATTGACTCAAATATCAAAATACAGCTTAAACATATTAAAACCACGACATTTAACTTTCTAGGACACCCAATCAAAACTTAGAACTTCAATTAATGAAGTGTTGCAATAAGGGTTTCGATGATTCTCCCTTTCCCCCATTGGCACTAATTTCCTACACAATAGTCACAACATTAATATATCCAAAATATATGCATAGTTATGGCATCATAAATAATCATATTGTTCACTATTGTCACTATGATAAAGTCCATAATTTAATTGATAACAATTTATGTAATTAATGTTCTACTCAACTTATTATAGCAATTTGAACCCATCATCAAATGAGATAAAATCATAAGTTAGATTTAATCCTTTACTCAATCTACCTAACTTATCTTCAACAATTTTCTTATTTTCAAAAATATTATTTATAGACACCTAAATATGTTTATTTCACTTGCATCATTCATTCAAATCACTAGGACCTTATCCAATAATCGCTTAATCATCCAAACATCACCTGATTCATTTATTTATCCCTAGTATATATGATGATTCACTACATCACTTTATCATCACCTAATCATCTTATCACTTAGGTGTTGATTTCATCCTGTCACATCACCTAATCATCATATCACCTAGGTCCTTATTTTATTATCATCTATTTTATTCATCCATCACCTAGTACACACATATCATCATCATTGTCATCATATAAGACACGCATTTCCCCTAATGTCTAATTATTTAATTAAATAATCCCTAAGTTATTTAATTAAATTTGGTTAATATTATTAATCCATTTAATAAATTAATTATCCATTAAGTATTATTCATAAAATATCTATAATTATCCATATATTATCAATTTAATTAATAAATTATCCACACATTATTTATTAATAAATTAATTAAATATTAATTTCCATCACATGTGCACCAATAATTCAATTCATTAATTATTAAATTAATTGATTCCGCCTCATCTAGAACTAACTCCTTAATCTAATAAATTTACTTAAATTCACCATCAATCCCACTCATTTATCAAATCTACGTCATTCACCCATGTAATCAGTTAACTATTCCATGTAATAATCAACTATCCTTGATTTTCTCATGCACTTGATTAACTCCTCCACATAGATAGTTCACAAATCAATAAATCTATTAACTCCCTAGTCACAATGAGTTGAGAAATTACAATTATTTTAATTAAAAATTAAAATAATGTGCAACTTGTTAGCAAATGTATTACATTGTAACATTGCTATCATTGATATGGAGGTAGTTATGGTTGCTAACAGTTGCATCAACTGTTCATTATGTTTTGTTATATATGTTGTATTCTTGCCCATTGTTATGACAATGAAGGTTTGTATCAGAGCAACAATGTTCCTGTGTGTCGAAGCATGGTAGTTATGTGCTTATGAAATGATGGCATGAAATTTTGCATAAGGCATGGTGAAGTAATGCATGTATGATATTGTTGGTGGAGCCAGAGATATTGCTCTGTTGCATTTCCTATCTTCTTCGCAATAGGAGGCCAAGGATTGTGCCAGAAACTCGGTGGAAGGACCAGTGGAAGGAGCGAAGAGCATAACATTTTGTTGGCACATTTTGTTTCATTTTGAAGGATCTGCAGTGAAGAAGGTTTGTAAATATTTATGATACTGTGAATGTCTTGTGCCTGTGCATCACCCATGAATATTGGCATTGGAATCTGTAGAAGAAATTTTTTATTGGCATCTGCATTGGAATACATCTACTTTGGAGTATGAATGCAATAAGGTTGGGGAAGCAATTTGAATAATCATTTATATCATGAATACTACGGATTTCATGCATATAAGGGTTTACATGTAAAGTTTATTTTTGGTAGTTTGTTAAGATATATTGATCGGCCAAATTTAGAAGATTTATCTCAATGAAGTCTATACGTGAGTTGGTGAAACTTATGGAATTTTAAGTGATGAATTCAAACTTGGTTATGCCTCTTAATAGTGTTTTTATGAATTTGTATGTGGAGTGATAAATTTAATGTCATGTATGTCAAGTGTGCCTTTGTGCACGGGTATATTGGTGAGGGTATGGAAGAAGGAGATTTATCCAGAGGCCAAGAGGATGAGGACCCATCAATCATTCATTTTATCATGTAAGCCTTAAGGGGGGGTCCCTAGGCAAAGTGAATAAGAGATTTTAGGGGATACAATTGTAGGAATAATGTAATAAGGGGGGAATGTTAGCAAATGTAAATTACATTGTAGTGTTTCTATCGTTGCTATGGAGGTAGTTACGATTGCTAACACTTGCATCAATCGAACTCATTATGCTTCATTATATATTTTGTATTCCTACCCATTGTTAAGACAGTGAAGGTTTATATTTGATCTTGTGTATTTTACAACACAACTCACCTATGCATGCCACATTTCCTCATCAATCTCTCAAATCATGGATCAAATCTTAGATCTCAAGTCAAATCTTAGACAATCATAAAAGCCTCTTGCAACATTATAAATAAAACCCATCTCTAAGCATCAACCATAAATCAAGTATTCATTTTGTATCCAAGCTCTAACTATTTGCATCCAAAGAACACTAATGTTATATTTGTGAATTGAGTACCCACATCACAAAGAAGAAAAAATTCACACATGCTCAATTAAAGGTTTGCATGTGAAATTATAAGTGTTTCAAAATTCTCTAATGTGGTGTTATTTTATTTGTTTCATTTTTCATGCATACACCATTCAACACACATAACTTACTACCTATACTTACCAAAAGTTCACCTTTTTTAGTGTTACCCCAACTCACACTAGTCTATGATTGGTTACAAATCTCCCTTGAAATATTTTAAGAAATCTTGAAGATCCCAATCCCACTCACATGTAGTATCCTCATCAAGAGACATAAAAATAATTAGTAAATTCATTGGACTAAATTCAAGTATAACATCATTTATTAATTGCTATTCAACCAAATTTGCTCCTTATATGACATCTCTTGTAAATAATTTTAATCACAACATATCACACCCAATCCTTAAACTTTGTCAAATAGTTACCAATCCAAATTGATAATGCAAAATAATCCACATCACATATTTATTCAAAGTTTAAATAATCAATGGTTCTAAGACTTTTTCATTTGAATTCAACATCATTGGAATATAAAACATGTAATAAGTTAAAAGAGCTAATAGTATCCTAGATTCAAAAAACATAAAATATGATATACACTTCTTTATAATAGAAACCATACTTTTTACATGATGTTTAAAGAATGAAAAAGATAAATAAAGAGTAAACCCATATAATTCACCAACGTGACTAGTGATACAGTGTACTAAAGCAAGGTTACTCATTGATTTTCCACATTAGTAATAATGAAACATGAAGGAGTTTGATTAGTCGCACATAAGGATGGGACTTAAACTTATTATATGCATGCTACTTCCTAGACAATCATGATCTAGTTCCTAAAAATACCATCTTATATATATTACTAGATATCAAATTTAACACAATCATTTCTAGTTTAGTTCTAATGAATAATCACCTTGGAATCATTAATATAGATCGAAAAATGATTGAATGAGACAAACCTACTATTAAAATTTATAATTAAAATAGCATATACCCTTCAATTTCTTGATATAAAAATAAATGTATAATAGCTTTTATAAATTGTCACCTACATAAATGCATACATATATATTTTGAGTCACTCTATAATATTTCATTCCAATACTTTGTACCTCTTATATAAAATGAATTACACATCATAATAGTACCATATTGTAACAATCAGCATTATCATTACATATAAATTTATTACTATGAAATAGTTCTAATTGCACAACATAATCATTCAAAATACTCAATTTAAGTGCTATTATGAATAAACCATTATTGAACTATATACCTAGCATTCTTTTAATATACTATAATGCATAAAAATTTATATAATGTCTTGTGTGAGCCATTAGTGCTTAAGTTGTTCAATTTGGTTTAACTAAGGTATGCAAATTTGGGGAAATTTTATGCCAATTCTTATGTAGGACTAGGATTTTTGGTTGAAATTAAACCTTAAATTATAAAATTCCATTTGATTTTAAATAAGTGTTTGATTATATATTTTTGTATATATTCATATATATATGGTCACCCAATATGAATGTATACAATACTATATATTCAAACACTTGTTTAGAATCAAATGGGATTTTATGGTTCAAAGTTTAAATTATATCCAATAACCTAGTCTTACATAGAAATTTTCATAAAATTTTCCCAAGTGTACATACCTTAGTTAAACCAAATTGAATAAATAAAGCACTACTAGCTCATAGAAGAATGCATTAACTTTTATATATTATAATATATTAGAAGAGTGCTAGGTATATAGTTCAAAAAAAAAATTCACAAATAACACCTAAACATTTAAATACCAACTCACATAATATAAATAATTAAAAAATGACTAAGAAGACACACACATGATGCTATTTAAAATCTATACGAAAAACATGTTTACTCTTGATCCATAATAAGTAGCATTTAAACAACCCAACAATGAATAAAATAGTATATTTTTAGTTATAATATCATTCTATAACATCTAAACAATATCCCATAAAATCCCAAAAATATTTAGGCATAAAGTAACACTCCTCGTATTAAAAATAAAAAATTGTTGTAACCATAGAGTAGAATAATAATAGTCATCGAATGTAAAAAACCACTTACTTTTTTCTTAGCTTGAACCATATAGTGTAGATATTTGAGCCTATAAATCCTTTCATGCCTCAACCACATAGTCCACTTTGCAACTAACTTGAGGGCGGGTGCAAAAAGATGGGAGGCCAAATTGTGGCCAAATTTTAAAAAAATTTCTAATAGCTCATAATGTGATTGCATTATAACATGCTCACATTATGGCTTGTTGTGTCAAGCCTAAGGATCGGCCACACCGAGCCTATTCCATGCTCGCATTATAACGTGAGCATGGAATAACACGCTCGTGTTATGAGCAATTAAAACAAAAACAAAAAGGAAATCAAATTCATTTGTGTTGTGATTGTTTTTCTGTTTCCCATGGTTAAAAGCCCTTCTCTTGTGTGCTCGCATTCTGGGAGGAGACAAATTGCAATTTTTTCATCAATTTTTTGCTAATTGTTGCCAGGATGCCACCACGTCGACGGGGAGGTCGAAGAGGTAAGGATTGTTTTTTTTTGTTGTGAATTTATTAATTTTAGGTTGTTTTTAATATTCATTTGTTGAATTTGTAGGAAATGATAATGATCCTAGAAACCCTCTTCAAAACCCTCTTGAAAATCCTCAACAACCAGAGCAACAACAACATGAACAAAACATTCAACTTAAACAACCACAACAACAATCTCCTCCACCAATCCCTCAACATCCTCCTAGCACTCAGTAAAATTTAATGGTTGAAATTGTAAACAATAAAAAATAAATTCAGGAGTTAATCACGAGATTGAACGATCTAGCAGGTTCAACCATGGAAAGAAAAACACTTGCAAATTCACTTAAAGAAATGTTATAACATGTAGATGAAATCAACAAACAATTAAGTGGTTGGAAAGATAGGAGGCAAGTGGCTAGGAATTTTTACTAGGATAAATTATCATATAAAGATGTTAAAGATCTAAAAATTACAAAATTAGATTTGTGATCATTATTCACCGACCCACACACAAATCAAAATCTTGGCCTCAATGTGAAGAGGTTTCCTATCCATTGGTGCCACCACCAACGGATTAGGAAAATATTTTGGGATAGGTGGTACATGGTTTTTGATTACCCACCATGCAACAATTGCGAAGTCCCACAATATTTCTTGAGGAAACTATACTATGAGTTCATCCTGAACAAAATCCCAAATTATTTTGATATGAGGGAATTCCAAGGGAAAGGTGGGGGGGTGGATCAAGATAGACCTAGTGCACAACAATATCCTAGGTGGAAACTGAGATGACCTCTCACTAGGCTACCTCCTGAGCACATTGTTATCCCTTCCATCACGAAGGAGAGTCGAGGTAGACACTTTGCAAGCCATCAACTCTTTGACCCAGAGTGTCATACAGCATTCCAACCCTATACTACAACACCATCCAATGGAGTCTTCGAGTGGTGGGCTTCAATCCCATTTGTGGCAGGCTTGCAGGGCAACTTGTTCATATGACCCCACCAACACTAAGGAGGCTACTACACAGGATACGTCTACAGCTATGGAGATGGTGAGCAAAACTAACATTTTGAATGAGGCTTATGGCATTGATACTTAGGTAAATGTTAGCATGTTCATTGAATTTAATAAATTAAATTTCAATTTTGAAATGTAAGATTAACTAATTTAGTTTTATGATTTTAATAAAATTTTAGGGTCACAATGTTGATACTGGATACAACGGCCCAACACCTTCTTATTACTCCACTACATCTACCATTGAGGTATGTAACTAGTAAACAATTATAAATGTATTACATGTTAATAGCATTATTATATGAATGGTATTCTAATATATAATTTTGGATGTTGAATAGGCTAATATTGGAGGTTTTGAGGGAACACCTCCCAGTGCCAGTGGATTTAGACAAACCTACACACAGGTAATAGAATAAAGAGTTTAACTAATGAATTGTACTTAATATATTTGTGTAGTTTATATTCATATAGTTGATTATATTGCATTGCACATCTTTCAAACTCAAAGCATTACTTCACATTCCATAACTAATAACTAGATTTTGATAGATGAAAAAATTTCAACTACAATATAGTTGTTTAGAAAGTCAACATAAGCAATGATGCAATTACTACACATAGCATAAGTAATAAGTAGGAGCAGCTCCCAATTGCATTTTCTTATCATGGCATTCCATGAGACCACTTTTTACTGAGGCATCTTTACAAATAGTTCACTACCTTGTCTATGTTATGGATGTTTGGAAGAAATATATGAAAGAATAATAGTAAGCAATAGCATAGACAAGGCAATGAGTTGTTTGAAAAAATGCCTCAAAGAAATGTGGTCTCATGGTGATGTCCATCACCATGAGGCCCAATTTCTTTGAGGCATTTTTTCAAATAGCTCACCCCCTTTTCTATGCTACCACATTTTTCATACATGTCTACCAAAGCATTTTATCAAACAGTTCATTTCCTTTTTGTTATGGATAAAAGCCTAAAAAAGGTGTTTTCCAACAAACTATGGATGCCTGAAAAATATCTATCAAAGCATAATAGTAAGCAATAGCATAGACAAGGCAGTGACTAGTTTGAGAGAATGCCTCAAAGAAATATGCTCTCATGGTGATGGAATTCCATTCCATCACCTTGAGACCATATTTCTTCAAGGAATTTTTCCATACATTTGTACCAAAACATTTTATCAAACTAATCACTTCCTTGTTGCTATGGCTAAAAGCCTAAAATAGGTTATTTCCAACAAACTATGGATGCTTGGAAAAAATCTATCAAAGCATAATAGTAAGCGATATCATAGTCAAGGTAGTGATTCATATGAAATAATGCCTTGAAGAAATGTGGTCTCATGGTGATGTATTTCCATTCCATCACCATGAGACCACATTTCTTTGAGGAATTTTTTTAAACAGCTCACTGCCTGAAGAATAGAAACCAACCCTTTAGCCAAAATTCTCCTCCAAATTATTTTCAAGGTCCTCATCCTCATCCTCAATTTACCAATCTATGGAACCTTTCACCTTTTATTTCTCTTGTTCATGTCCCAACACCTCCCTCTTCATGTCATGATTGCCCTCCATCTCATAACCAAGACTACACTATACCATCCACCCCATTCCAGCATAATACCATAGAGAAGGCAATGAACTGTTTGAAAAAATGCCTCAAAGAAATGTGGTCTTATGGTGATGGAATGCCATGAAACATTTTTTTGTAATGGCATTTCATCACCATGAGACCTCATTTGAGGAATTTTTTCAAATAGTTCACTTCCTTCTCTATGCTACCAAAGTTATCGTACATGTATACGAAAGAATTTTATCAAATGGTTCACTGCCTTGCTACTATGGGTAAAATCCTAAAAATAGGTGCTTTCAAACAAGATATGGATAGGGAAAATAGTAAGCATGATAGTCAGAAATATATAGTTTAATAAGTACTCAAAAATTTATTCATTATCTCGTACATTATAAGTCATGACATGGATCCCTATAGTAGTTTTCGTGATTGAATAATTTGTTGTTTTATTTTCAAATGTTGGAAGCGAATACACCTCTGAATTTTCATAGGGCAATGGAGGTCGGTGTTTCATCTGCTATAGACTCCTCGATGGCTCTCATGGAGGAGGTATGAGGTAGATTACTAAATTTTAATTTACATTCATTAATATAGTTCTTAGTTAGTGAAAAATCAAACCACTATTGATTCATAGTTTAATTTCTCTTTGGATGGTTTCTACAGGGCTTCAGCATGCCACAGCATGGGCATGCAAATATTTCCCTCGAGGAGAGAGATAGTCTACTAGCAGTAAGTGATTATTTTGTTAAATATATCATTTTTTATAATGTAATTTTTATATATTAATGTCTTTACTTCTTGTTGCAATAGATAAAGCTTGACCAGGAACTAAACCCTAGGAGGAGCTCACCAGGAGCACTCCTCGGCCTCAGAATAAATGAGTGACAGACCAATTTCCATCCGGCCAACAAGAAAAGGGAAAGAATTTATTTTAAGAGGATGCAGAGAAATGACTTTTGATTCTAGAGCCCTTTGTTGTATGCCTATATGGCATTTTTGTACATATTTTGTATTGGATATATTTGACATTATATGCCTATATGGCATTCTCATAAGCCTATATGGCTATTTTGTATATATTTTATAATTATATCAACATATATTGATGTATGCCTACATGGATATTCGGTTAATATAAAACCTTTTTATCGATTGTGCCCATATTTGCATTATAAATCCATGGTTCAATAGATATGAGTTACGTGTATTCAAGTGTATACTTTACAAATTACATGTATACTTTATGACTTACATGTATTCCAATGTATACTTTGTGACTTACGTGTTTTCATGTTCTTACCTTGTACTCATGCATATACTTTGTATTAATTTGTGTATACTATGTAATCGTGTGTATACTTCAAGGCTTACGTGTATTTGAGTACTTGTGCTTCCCTTATTCACATGTATGCTTGAATTATTCACGTGTATACTTATTAATTGGTTAGCTCTAGCATTGATCATTGTTGTTCTTCATGGTTTGTCCTGAATATTTATTAATTGATGCTAAACAACTTTATTAGTTGATGCTAAAAAACTTCAATATTTCTAGGAATACTAGTAGAGTTACAAATTACAAAATTGCACAAATTGAAAAGAAAAGATTAATTGTAAATAAATGCATTGATTATTAACCTGATAATTGATTAAGAATTAGTATAATACATATATCAAGAGATGAGCCTTCTAGAATGGAAATTGCCAACCAGAAAATAGGCAAAGCATTCTTAATACTTTGAAAGAAATAATCCACCCAAATTTGCAATGGGAGATAAGGAAAATGAACCCACATAGGCATAACTAAATAAAGAATAGTTCACCCTTCACACCTTGGTGAAAACATTGCCAAACTTAGAAGATCTTAAAGATAAAGAAGAATTATGATCTATATAATATTAAGTCGGTTGAAAGTAGCTCAGAGTGATTTAGCATGTTTGGGTGTGAAAGAGGACCATGTGTACCATAAATGCACCCATCTAAACATGTTGGAATAGTCTATTCGGTCACATGAGTTGCAGAACAAAAGTTGCACCACTTTGCAACTTTACACTGCTTGCATTTCACACTTTTTCCATCAACTGAAAATTGGGCACCATGGAAAAATGACTTCAAGATAACAAAAAATGAGAGAGGTTATTGTAGAGGGGCCCAACATGATCCCATAGGCTCAGAAAAAGAGTTTTTAAGCATCACATTTTTTGAGTAATATCCCATCAAATATTGTTGCCCTTTTGCACTTTGGACCCTTAAGAGATCAAGTCAGTTGAACATAGCGCGGAGCAATTCAACATGTTTAGATAAAAAAGAGGATCATGCCTAGCATAAACATACCCATATGGATGCGTTGGAACAGTCCGTTTGGTCACATGAGTTGCAAAATGAAAGTTGCACCACTTTTCAACTTTACACTGCTTGCATTTGACACTTTTTCCATCAAGTGAAAACTAGACACCATGGTAAAATGAATCTGAGATAACAAAAAATGAGAGAGGTTATTGTAGAGGGGCCCAACATGATCCTATAGGCTCAGATGGAGAGTTCGTAAGCATCATGATTTCAAAGTAATAATGCATCAAAGATTGTTGCCCTTTTGCACTTTGGACCCCTAAGGGATCGAGCCTGTTGAACGTAGCTCAAGGCGATTTAGCATGTTTGGGTGCAAAAGAGGACCATTCCTAGCATAAACATACCCATCTAAATGCATTGGAACAGTCTATTTGGTCACACGAGTTGCAGAAAAAAAGTTGCACTACTTTGCAACTTTACATTGCTTGCATTTGACAGTTTTTTCATCAAGAGAAAACTGGATACCACGGGAAAACGAATCTCAGATAACAAAAATTGAGAGAGGTTATTGTAGAGGGGCCCAACTCGATCCCATAGGTTTAGATGAAGATTTCGTAAGCATCATGGTTTCTGAGTAATAGCCCGTCAAAGATTTTTGCCCTTTTGTACTTTGGACCCTTAAGGGATCAAGTCGATTGAATGTAGCTCGAAGCGATCCAAAAAATTTGGGTGTGAAAGAGGACCATTCCTAGCATAAATGTACCCATCCAAACATGTTGGAACAGTTTATTTGGGCACATGAGTTGCAAAACAAAAGTTGCACTACTTTGCAACTTTACACTATTTGCATTTGACAGTTTTTTCATCAAGTGAAAACTGGAAACCACGGGAAAATGACTCTGAGATAAAAAAAAATGAGAGAGGTTATTGTAGAGGGGCACAAATTTATCTTGTAGGCTTAGATAGAGAGTTTGTAAGTATTATGGTTTCTAATTAATATCCTATCAAAGATTGCTGCCATTTTGCACTTTTGACCCTTAAGGGATCGAGTCGGTTGAACGTAGCTTGGAGCGATTCAGCATGTTTGGGTGCGAAAGATGACCATTCCTAGCATAAACGTACCCATCTAGATGCATTGGAATAGTATGTTTGGTCACACGAGTTGTAAAACGAAATTTGTACCACTTTGCAACTTTACACTACTTGCATTTGACACTTTTTTCATCAAGTAAAAATAGGACACCATGGGAAAATGACTCTGAGATAATAAAAACCGAGAGAGGTTATTGTAGAGGAGCCAAATTAATCACTCAGGCTCAGATGGAGAGTTCGTAAGCATCATGGTTTTTGAGTAATATCCCATCAAATATTGTTGCCCTTTTGCACTTTGGACCCTTAAGGGATCCAGTCGGTTGAACGTAGCTCAGAGTGATTCAGTATGTTTGGGTGTGAAAGAGTACCATGCCTATGTTGGTAAGAGACACTGCTAAGTATCATCTAGTTTTTTCATTGATGGAAACTCTAATCGATGATCAGATACGCACACTATCATTAGATCATACTGGCAGATAGATTGAAGATTGACATGGAAGAACAGAGTGTCTGGTAACATAGTCTTCATTGATGTGTATGAAAAAAATTTGTTGTTGATTTGTGTTGCACATCTTAGGACATGTTTTTTGGTATATTATCTCTGTTACTCCTGAAGCGCAGTGGCTCATATCGATTCATGTGGAAGTTACTAGGTTCAGTTGACTAATTTTATGTTTTACTACTACTGGAGCCAACTTCAAGAATGAATTATGTCACAGATGTATGGAAAGAAATTAGTTAAGTATTTTTTTTATACATCTTTCTTTGCATCCTATCCAAGTTGTGGCTGACTATTGTGGATATGCATTGCATATTATTCATGATTTGATCTGACGGTTGTAATTATTTTTGTGTTCTATTGAAGCCGACAAAGTGTAATTGAATTCTATGTTGTGGATATATATATAAGTTCATCTGTATCATTTTGAAAGGACTACGGAGTGTGTGTTGATGTGAATTGTGAGTTAGAGAAGAGCAGAAGAGTGATAATGCACAGTTTCACTTGCACATAGAGAATTTGTGTTGCGAGTGTGAGCAAAACAAAGCAGAAGTGCAGAATCAGTCTACAGGATAGAAGATTCAATATTGTGCTTAACCAGAATTGTAATCAGGCATATATAGATGTTATTTTTCTCAGTTCAAAATCTCAAATGGTTTTAATTTGATTTTCTTTGTAAGGAAGTGAGCCTTCCCTTTGAGCAGTGATCTCTAGGCAGTATGCATGAATGCAAGTGCATTCCCCTTATTGTAAACTTCATTTGAGTATACTCAGATTAAATTGTGGATTGACCATCCACCATGGTTTTTCCCCTATTAGGGTTTCCACTTAAAAACCCTTGTGTTATGGTGTTGTGTTCATTTGTTTCATGTTTATTCATTATGGTTTAATATTGTTAATGCTTTGAAGATAAAGGTTAATCAAGTTAATTTTTGCACAACACTGATTCACCTCCCCCCATCTTAGTGTAACTTGTTTCCAACAATTGGTATCAGAGCTAGTTCCTTTGAAGAAGTCTAACAGCTTGAGGAGATCTTGGAAATGGATTCAAGTAGTCTTCAACAATAGATTTTGGTGGCCCTAAATGATCTTGATCAGTCAAAGGCTGAAGTTCAGAAATTACAAGCAAATCTCATAGATGTTGAGGAATTCATTGAGTCTCTGAAAGGCATAGTCAATAAGTCTAGAGAGAAGAGAAAGGAACTCTGTGATCAGATTAAGTAGAATGACAGTAAGAGCATTGAAGAAGAATGAATTAGTCAAGCCTTGAAGGAAAATACAAAAGAATGTGAGAAGCTTGCCAGAGATAACACAATCCTAAAGCATGAGATGGAATCTATCATGATGAAGCTGACCAAGGAGATTGAAGACATGAATAAGAATGAAGAGAACCTAGCACAGTCCCTGAAAGAAAAAATTGAAGTATGCAGTCAATTGGATGATGAATTGGAACAATCTAAAAACAATGAAGAGGCACTTGAAAAGCAGATAGATGATCTCATAAATGAACTTGCTATTGCAAATGAGTATAAAGAGAAGTTCAAAGCTAGCTCAACAATGCTTGATGAACTAATTAGCATTCAGAGGACTCATGGTGACAAGCAAGGTCTTGGCTATGATGAAGGAGAAAGTTCTAGATCCGAGCAAAGAATATTCAAGCAAGGAAATCAAATGAACAAATATGGAAGGTATCTGATAAGACAACCTAATGGACACATGGCTACTCAAAGTAGAAGTAGAATGAAATCAAGTGCTCTATCATTCTTAGGTCAGTGTTTTAATTGTCATAAGGTTGGTCATAAGTCAAAAGAATGCAAAAATATGATGAATTAATTTCATAGAAATATAAGATGCTACACATGCAATAGACTTGGCCATACTGCTAACTAATGTAGATCAAGAGGAAATCAGTGGAACAATTGGTCTGGAAAGAGAAATGTTGTGTGTTATAATTGTAATAAAATTGGACACATTGCTACATTTTTTTGGAACAGAAAAGGTCTGGTAAGTCAAAGAAAAAACATGCAGAAGGATATCAAAGGAAAAGGAAAAGTCACTATAGATGCGGTCAGACAGCAGATGCATAAGAAATGGGTGAAGAAAGATCCCTCTGTTGAAGAAAATGTGCCAACACCAGAACTTGCTTCTGCTAATTCCTCTGGGAATTAGTTTCACGCCTTTGGCCTAGGGGGAGCAATCAAGAAAATCATTTAACCCCCTAACCGGTAAGTGACACCAGATGTGGATGTGTATAGTAGACACATAGATGCTCAATAGATGTTGTTGAACTCATTGAAGGAAGTGGTATGCCATATTGGAGGTCCACAAAATATTTATCTGTCACAGTTCATAGGAACAGAGTAATCAGATGAATTAGGGTTAAAGCATTTATTGCGACAAAAAGGGTTAGGTATGCAAATGATAAAAATTCATTTATATTCTTCACTTTTCACTTTGCATTTGGAAGAAAAGAAGTTTGGAGAGCTCATAGGGGAACTTTGGTGAATTGAGGCGAAATCAAGTGTGGAAGTGATTCGGCAATCAAATTTTGATCCAGCAAAAAAGGTATTTTTCAGAAAACTTTGTTAATTTGTGATTTGGTCAAAATGAATACTCCTCTAGTAGTTGAATTTAAGGATAGACCTCATTCTAAGTTCAAATGGCACCCTTACAATTCTCTTGAGACCGATCCATTAGGATCATTTTCATCTATTCCGCATGGAGTGTTACATACAGAGGATATTAGGGTTTATATTCACACCCATATTGAAGAACTAGGAAGTTCACAACTGTTGAATTTTTACAATAATCATATCATTGGTGAAGATACTATGTAAAGCTAGAACATAAAATCCTTGAAGCAAAGAAATTTACTCAGATTGCAAATTTTCCCGTGTTTGAAGAGTCGGAGTGGGTTCATTATGTTTTGAGTTGAGTCCATGATGAATTTATGTGGTTAATCATACCATTCAAAATCACAAAGGAATCCATCAATGTTGTAACAAGTTTAAGTTCTCTACCGATGGACTACCAATCTTGAAATCTGTGAAAAATCATATGGTCGCTGATGCTATAGGCTCCACGTATGACAGAAGAGCGATGACTATTGATAACATTGTTGATGTAGATGTCAAATTTGCATCTATGATGATTGGATACAAGATTTATCATTCTAGCTAAAACAACTTTGTGTCTGGAACAGCAATTTATGTTGTTTATCAAATGGTGAAGGAAAATGCAGATTATGATCTTTGTGAACTGTTGAGGATTCAACTAATGGAAAGTCTTACAAAGATTAAGAAAGATAAGAAAAACTCTTTAAAACATGGTAACCTCCTTCTATGCTTATTATTTTATTTCATGGGTGAAATTTCAGGAGTTGGAAAGATTCATTGGCAAAAGGACAAGTCAGTAGCCGCATAGATTAGAGATCTGTTGCACAATTCTCCAGACACCAAAACAAAGAATGCAGTTATCTAGGGATACTTTAAGAGTTTTCAGACTATGATGCAAGCTAGGGAGAGTATTCCCACCTCTATTGTAGAGAAGTAAAAGGATTCAATTTGCTTCATGGTAGATTTTGATCAGTGTATGATGGAATTTGTTGATATAAGAACAATCTGGATCATGCCTATGGGGTATGAAGTTGAAGAGAACATTTTGGATATGTATGCACAAAAATTGCTAAGAAAACCTTTGGATCCAGCAAAAGAAAGGTTTGGTACCTATGCAAAGAAGGACACACAGGTTCACAATGAACTTAGGAAACCTGTGTTAACTAAAAGAGTCAGAAAATAGGTAGAAATTCTTCCAAGAGAGTTTGGGCATATCCGTAGAGAAATTGAAAGAAGCTAGAAAGAAAACGGAAGAAGATGAAGCAGAAAAACAAGCAGCTAAGGATGCAGAAAAAAGTCAACCAGCTGGTCTGGTAGCACCATCTGTCCAAGTTAGAACAACTAGAAGTTTTGCATCCCATTCAGCTCTTGCAGCAAAATCCATCCCTATGAAAATTGAATCCAAGGGATCTGGAAAAGAAGGTAAGAGGAAGAAAGATAAGAGAAAAAGAGTGTATATGGTTATTTCTGATGATGAGGAAATTGAGTTTGATTAAGGTGTCAAATAAATCAAGCATCAAGGCACCATGGCAAAAACTGTTACAAAAGGAAAACCCTCCAGTGAAGATGTTTAGGCCAGGAAGAAGATAAAGACTGACAATTCAGGTATGTCAGTTTAGGAAGTTGAAAAGGCTTTATTCAAAGATGGAAATATCAAGCCTCTCTATAAATGGTATGAGTCTTTTGATGATTCTGATAAAATAATTCTAGAAGAAGCAACAATAAAACATATGAATGTTTTCAATAAAGTTTTGATAGAAATAATGCCTAACTTGCCCAAAAGTCTTTATGAAATTCTGGAAATGAGGAGACTTAATGCCAGAACATAAGAAGAATAGATGAGAGAAAGGATTCTTGAAGAATTATTTTTGGTGATGTCTATGGATGACATGAAGACACTCTTGAACAAAGCCAAAAGGAAATTTAAAAGCAAAACAAGGGTGAACAAGCTAATGATTGGTCTAACCAATGAAGTTACAAAAGAAATAGAGAAAATCCTAAGGGAGATACTGTTAAATGAGAGAATTGATGTTGTTGTTGAGGAAACACATGTTAAAGTTGCTCCATTTGGTCTGGTAAAGGAAGCAAAAGAAGAAAATTTTGATACAACTGAGGATTCACAGATTCCTCCTACAAAGGACAACACATAAATTCCAATGGAAGTTGAGATACCTGAAAATGTATCAGTTAAGAAAGCAGAGATACCTGAAGATAAATCAAACCCTGCAACAATGGAAGTAATAGCTAAAGAGAAGAAAGATGATGTAAAAGCAATCCTAGTTGACGCAAGAGACACTGCTGAGGTAGTGAAGAAATTTTTGGTTGAACAGAATGAAGAATTGGATCCAGAATTGATTGAAGGTCCCATTGACCTATCCACTTTGAGCCCAATCCAGAAGATGAAGGTGGCTTCATTTACTCAAGCACAAGCCAAAGAAGAGCTACTGAAGTCACACATTGAAGATAGTGAACTACTAAATCTTGCATCTGGAGTATTGGAGAAGATAATTCCATCTTATGTGAAAGATTCGACTGGTTCCTCCTCCAGTGAATTGAAAAATCTTATCAATTTTTTTAGTACTCACTTTGAGTCACTAGAAAAATCAGCCATGGTGAAAGCGCAAAAATAATTTGATGTCAAAAGGTTTAGGGGATTGAAAGTATTATTGCCAAAGATAAAACCGTTTTAGCCACTTGTGTGAAGAATGTACAGAATTCTTTTTCAGAAGGTGGAAAGATCTACAAATCATGTTTGTCTTTTTCAAAATTTACTGAAGCTAATGAGAAAAAGGTTAAAGATCTGGAAAAGCAGTTATGTACTATTTCTGAAGCATTTGATCCTCTAATCGGTGGTGTTGGAAAGACAGAAGACGAAGTGATTTTTGTGCTTAACAAAATAAAAGGCTTGAAGCATGAGAATGATAAAAATTTTGTGAGATCATGTGAACTCAGAAGCATAATTGGTCCAAAAATTGAGATAATGTCAAGTGCTCTAAAGGAACGAGAGGACACTATGACAGTTGGTGATCCAGCCAACTTGGAATCTGCAAAGACACAGTCCTACCTAATCTTTGGTCACATAACAATCATGGAGAGTCTCAAAATAGTATGGGATGCAAATCTGATGCAACTGAAGAAAGATTTTGTAAACATTTTTTAGCTTATGTAAGTTAAAGAAGCATTTTTGTATAATAGTTTTGATTGATCCATTTTTGGTATGCACACACCTACCTTTGCCATTGATGTCAAAGGGGGAGAAGAGTGGAGTGAAAAATGCATAATCATCTTAGGGGGAGAATTATACTTTTGGAATTTTGGAGATGGAAGTGCAGTCTATCTTGGTATTGATCTGACACTTAGTCATTTTTCACTAAGTGCTGCCATCAATTCCAAAGGGGGAGACTGTTGGCAAGAGACACGACTAAGTATCATCTGGTGTTGTCATTAATGGAAACTCTAATTGATGATCAAATACACACATTATCATTCGATCATACTGGCAGATAGATTGAAGATTGACAAGGAAGAACAGAGTATCCAGTAACACAATGTTCATCGATCCATATGAACATTTTTTGTTATTGGTTTGTGTTGTGCATCTCAAGAATTTTTTTTTGGTGTATTATCTCTATTACTACTTGTGAGAGAGGGGGACCACCCACTGCAAAGCCCCGGGTCATGAAAGGCCAAGAGCCAAAAGGCTGCCCTAACCCACCTCAGTTTAAAGGATACTTAGGATGACGAGGATGAGAATGATGAGGATTATGTGTCCTTCAATCACTCTGCAATCCCAAATGATGGAAGGAGACTAGATGATTCAACCTCTAGATTCAAATTCATGTCTCAGGCAACTCTTTGTCTGAGGATGGAAGTGCAATTCTAGGATGACAGCATGGTGCTCTGGCGTCTCACAGGTGTGTTGGTGTCTGTACGGCCACAAAACTGAAAAGACAGAAATCACACTCAGAAGGAGGGACTACCAGCCTAGTCTAGAGATTTTTAAAGTGATAAGACAAGATTAAGTAAAGATAAATGTAGATATGAATACGATAAAGGAAATGTATTACCCCCAAGGGGACGAAGATGATCTCATACAATGCTCTCCTGGCCAACTTGCTCCAAGCTCTCTCCACCTGCACACAATAAAGGGAGAAATTATTGGGGCTGTCTAGGGGTCTGCCTCAATCAGACCCCCATCTTGGTGTTTCCACCTCCATGGACAACCAAGTTTGGAATAGTAGAAATAAATGATAAAGGAAAGAAACTACAAGCTACATAACACAAAACACAACAAGCAGTGCGTGCTTACTCAATCGAAAGAAGAAGGAGAGATTGTAGGAGCTTACTGCCTCTGTCCAAAGCACTCAAGGCTCATGGAGGAGTGAACAAGAGGGACTCAAGCCTCTGTTTCCATGATGTTTGTCTTGTGCTCGCCTTGTTGGAGTGACAGAGTAGTGGATTGCTGCAATGGAGTGAATGGTGTTGCTGCAAAGCTTGGAAATGGATGCAAAATGGTGGATAAAATGCTCAAATGATCTTGCAAACTTATCTCAAACTTCTACTTGGAAAAATCTATGGATGGAAGAGTGAAGATTATGAAGAGATGGGTGAAAAATGACCATATTCGAGTCAGCCAGCTGAAGAGGTACGTTACTCTTCGACTTCCAATCAAAAATGTAACACCTCTATAGTCTCCAGCTAGAGGAATCTGCTAGGGACGTAAGCGTGTTGTGCGGGTGTCCCTGATAGAAATGCCCCCACCGACACACAATACAGGCACCAAGTGGAATGCAAGCAATGGGCTTAAGTGGAATTAAGCCTCCGCTTTTGATTTTCGAAAGTGTCAAGGGTCAAAAGGGAATTTTTGTTAGGGGTGAAAATTCATGTTGATACATTTTCCCCCCACTTTAGTGAGCACGAGTATTGATTAGTGCTTCGGTAAAGTAGAGTAGTAAAGAAGTAATAGAGTAAGAGATGTATACCTGAACTAACGAGGAAGCCAAGCACGATCTAGTGAACTCGAAAGTACAAGAAAGGGCTTCATAGCTCCGTGGAACTACAAAGCTAAATCATGAAAGTACCTTATAGGTTCATGGTCCTACAAGGGTGGTATCCTTCAAGAACTCTCACATGAAGGAAACCAAGAAAAGAACCTTATAGCCTCGTAGACCTGCAAGGAAGGTATCCCTCAAGAACTCTCACATGAGGGAGACCAAGAAAATGGGACTCCGTAGAGCCAGAGGTGGTGACATGTTTACCCGCAGATAGAACACATCAAGAAGCAGTTGTGCAAGCCAGTGAGCAGATAGTCATGTAGACCATCGCTAAGTTGTAAGACTTTCAAAGGGGTCCCTTGGTAACCATTCAAAAGGAAGGAGGGTCCACTCAAGAGACGCATTGTTTGAAAGGCAAGGTCTAGTCGGGCTGCCCCCAAACTAGATGTAAGGATGCGAAAACAGTCTAGTCGAGTTGCCCCCAGACTAGATGTCGAGATGTGAAATAGGTCTAGTCAGGCTACCCCTGAACTAGATGTCGAGATGTGAAACAGGTCTAGTCGGGCTACCCCCAAGCTAGATGCCATAGAACTTTGTTGAAAACTTTTGAAGGGGTTCCTTGGGAACCTACCATGAAGAGGCGGGGTCCACTCAAGGGATACGTTATTCAACAAGCTTAATGCCTTCCTTCTCGAATCGATTCGTCATCAAGAAATCCTTTTGAAAGATGTTCACTTCGTCAAGGAATTCGAAAGGAATGAGATGTTCTCATGTGAGGGGAAGACTAAGACCATTCCCACTTCAAAGGAGTATTTTCAAGTCCTTTCTTTACGAACCCGTGATGAAGGAGACACGTTCCGTTAGGGTTCTAGGTTGAGAATGTGATTCTAATGAGGAAGTGTGTGAAGGGTCTTCGAGAAAATATTTGTTTGGAAATGAATTCATTTTCTAAAGACCAAGTAATGTAGAAGATGTGTTGTGACACATGAAAGGGACAACTCAAGCAAAGAAGAGAGAAAGATAAAGTGAAAAGAAAAGAAAATAGATCACACACAGAGGGCACAAGGGGATCTAGTTACGCGGGGTCAGATCTACCTTTATTTATATATAGTAGGTAAATGTGGTAAGAGGTGAACGATCATCAATCACCAACTAGATCAAGAAGAATGCACAAAAGACAAAGTAAAATAAAAAATTGGGTCAACATGGAAGGAGGCCTAAATTCTTGCGGTGCTTTGCATCATCCCCAATTTATCAAAAGTCAATCACAAACATGGAAGAATAGAGATACATATAGAGGAAATTTTACAACACCAACACCACACCTGTATCCACGCAACAACAAGGGTGGTGAGGGTCATCCAGGCACATGTAGCATGATTACGAGGGAAGCACATGTCACAAAACACACACATACCTAATCTAAAGATCAAGAAGAGAGTCTCCCCCTAACATTTGTCAACCAAGAGGTCGGAAGCTTCCCACTCTAGATCATCAAAGGAAGGAAGATGAGCCTGCAATGGTGTAATGTTAAAGGGAGGAGCTTTCGATCCTCCTGCAACAAGGGCCAAAGTAGAGGGACTTGAAAGGTCTCTGTCACTTAGCTCTTGTGGGTCTAGGTTCAACGACCTAGCGAAGATCGTTGATAGGGTCGGGACTTCATCCACTGAGTTAAACATGCACTTAACAAGAGTGTCATGTTTTACCTCAGCAGATGGAGGAGTTTGTACTCGAGGTTCACTGCTAGGCTCACCAAGATACTCGAGAGAAGTGACAAACTTGAGGGAAGCTGGGACCGGTTTCGTCACTAAGATAGAACAATTCAATTTGGGGCTACCTTTCAGAGAAGGTGGGCTCTTCTTGTGTCCCCCATTGCTGGAGGGTCCATGCTCTACTTTCTTCTTCATCGGGGGAGGTGAACTCCCCACAGATGAAACAAGGAGTGGCGAGGAAGAAGAGGAAAGAACCACAGTGGACACAATCAAAGTGTTAACCATGTCCCTGAGCTTTAGGAAAGGCAAGACATCTGGGATGAAGATCAACAAGGGTGGCTCCACCGAAGGAGCGATGAACACTTGTACCCTTCCAGGTACATGTGTGCTCACAGCGGGAGCCGAAAGAGATTCAGAGATAGAAGGAGGAAAAGAGGACATAGAAAGAGGTGTGTTCTTCTCTTCCTCCTTCCTCTGTAAGGAGGCTTGCTCAACTAGGAGAGCCTTTTGTTAGTGCTTACGCTCATGTGCAAGGCGGTTTCTATGGCTCTTCGCACTGAAAGCTAGAGCTTGTGAAGGAACTGAAGGATCCTGCTCAACCATGGGAGTGTCCACAATTTTCTCCAGTGGAAGGCCAAACTCTTGAATGGAAGGAGGAGAGGTAGGTTCAGAAACTATGGGAGGAGTTGACTCCACCACCTTAGAGGTGGCTCCTTTCCTATTCAGGGGAATAGGAAGAGGTCAAGGGGAGAACTTTCTCTGTGAACCTTTCTTGCTATCATACAAATAGTACTAGGGTCCTAGGGACCCGTTAGGGAGATCTAATATCCTAACTTTGGGCTTCGCCAAGGAGGCCTCATCAGACTTAGCTGGTAGATCCTAGGTTTGTTCATCCAGTACTCTTCCTAGGAGAGGGGAGTGGATGAATCAGCTCGAGAGGGAGCAAGATTCTCTTTTCCTTTTTGAGAAGAGGAGGCAGCTAGTTGCTCAACCATACGAAGGGTCAACTTCGGTTGTCTCTTATCCCCAGTTTTGTACTTCACATCATTCTTGTAAATTAGGTATGTTCTCTATTGGAGTGGACCGATTGGAGTGGGCCAAAAGTGATCCAATGAATATCCTTCATGAGATACCACAGGCTAATATCTAGTGTCATGCACAACATGCATGACACCTTCGTGGGAAAACTTAAGGCATCTATGAACCACAGAGGTGATCCCATTCATGGAAGCTAGCCAAGGTATTCCTAGCTTCACTCTGAAGAGGTTTGACTTGGGGATGACATCGAAGACTATGTCTACACTCCTAGGTCCAACTAGGATGGACAACGTTATCAATCCATAAGGTTTAAGAAAAATTTCATCATGTGTGCAGATGACGGGCTTTGTTTTATCATATTCCTCCCTTTGAAGGGAGTTTAGGAGTAATGTCTCCTCCATGATGACATTCACTCTACTCGTGGGGTCGACTAGGACCCCTGTCACAATGTTGCCATTGAAGCGAGCAGGAATATAGACTGGAGAAGGTTTGTTGTTTGATGGAACGTCTTGCGAGGTAAATGTTACATCCGGTGAGTCAGTCGCAAGACGAGTAGAGGGAGTAATAATAACCATGTTAACATACACCTCAAGGTGAGAAGTAGAATCAGTGGGATCGATAATCATGTTAGTAGAATGTGACGGAAATGGGTCTATGTATATCTGCAACTCACGGTTAGCTTTCGCCACTAATTTGCTCGTATTGTGTTTACTCTCGTCAAGATGGATAGTACCATCCTCAATGCAATCTTGTATCTCATGATGCACGTGCATGCAGCGTTCGGTATTGTTTCCATTAACTTGATGGTACTGGAAATACATGTTTTCTTCATACCAACTAGGTTATGGTTCTCGAATTGGTTTAGGAGGTGGCAGGGTAAGGATCTTATCCTTCACCATCTTCTGCAAGATGGAAGAATAAGATTTTGGTAGCTTTGTAAAATTTTGGCCGTGTCTAAGGTCATTTTTTTCCACAACGACTAGTACATTCACAATGGATTTACCTCTTCTCGAGATCAACACAATATATCTTCCTTCAGAATGGGAGCGTGAGGGAGGACCCCCGAACTAAACCACTATTTTCTAGTACTCTCATAAATCCGCACACAAATCTGGAAAAAGAAGGATACTTCATGAGGGAAAACTTCTCTTGCCAATGTCTCTATAAATTCCTATGAAGAACTTCTATACATCAGAGTCAGGTAATAGATACGAGATTTTTGAGAAGAGTGCTTAGTAGCGTGTTATAAATTCTGTAACCTTTTCATTGTCTCCTTGTTTGCACCGAACAAGGTCTAAGAAGGTCATCTTCGGTCCGATATTGGCTTGGAACTGTTGCAAGAATTGGTTCACAAGCTGATTGAATGTGAAGATGGAGTTATCAAGCAAAGAACAGTACAATCTAGTGTTGTATCTTTGATGGATCGGGGAAATAGTTTAGCCATCAATGCATCATAATGGAAGAAATATGTGCACAAGGTGTTAAAGGCAAACACGTTTGTTTGCGGGTCCCCTTTACCACTTTATTTCTCAAATTTGGGAATCCCCATCCCTAGTAGGAATGGAGTGTTTAAAATTGCAACCAACAACGGGCTGTCTCGGGAGAAAGGTTGAAAGATAGGTTGATTCAGGGCCTGGGAAAGGTTCACCAATTGGTTTTGCATCTGCCCCATATTCTAAAGAAGGGTATTCAGAATAGGGTCAGTAGAAGACATAGGACCGCTAGAACCACTACCAAGGTGGTCGTTGTGGCCACCACCACCGGTGTGATCTCCACTAGTGCCACCACCATGACCACCGCGATAGCCACCACCAACACCACCGCCACCAGTGTGACTTCTGCCAGAGCCACCGCTAGAGCTGAAGCCACCACCATGACTTCCACTGGCATTGCCCCCGCCAATGCCACCCCCACTTTCGAAGTTTCGGCCACCCAAGCCTCTGCCCATCATTCTGCCAAATATTCCACCATCGGAGGCAACGAAAGGGGTGAAGTGGAAACCCAAAGGGTTTCTATTTACTTTGACAGTATCTAAACTTTCAGAAGTAGAGGGTATATTGACCGAGGGGACCGTGTCATCCATGTATAATGGATGTAGGAGGCATTGACATCTCCAATTGTGTCTCACATTCCTCGAAGAGGTTGCCTCGTATCATGCAACCAAGACTCAAGGGGGCACATACTTTGGCTAGACTAGCAAGACTAGCTAGGAGTTCTACACCTATCCAGTCATTTTCCACCATGTATCCTATTTCTCTGGTCACCTTAGCGGCCCTAGCCAAGTTCGGGTTGCCTTCCAGGTGATTTTCCAATGCTCCTAACCCTTTACCGAGAATAACGACGTACTCGAAAGGGATATGGAAGGCCTCATGCTCATCTATGGATGAAGAGGTCGGTGATGTAGGAGGAGTAGGGATGTGATTAGTTTTGTCAAGAAACCTAAGTTCACCTCGTGATACGTGCTCCTATGCGGACAACCCAACCATAGAACCAGTGAAAAGGCCGGTAATGAAGCTAGAGGAAACCTTCATCTTGTCCATCAGAAGGTGTTGCATAATTCTTCTAACAATATGCCCAAAGGTTGTAGACTGGGTCGTGAAGCTCATAAATTTCACAACACACTAGGGTACCACGACCAAGAGGTATATGCGAAAAAGTTCAGGATGCTGACAAATGGATAGACGTGGGTTCACGTCGGGTTCACCAAAAATGTGAGAGAGGGGGACCACCCACTACAAGGGCCCAGGTCACAAAAGGCCAAGAGCGGAAAGGCTGCCCTAACCCACCTTAGTTTAAAGGATAGTTAGGATGAAGAGGATGAGAATGATGAGGATTGTGCATCCTTCGATCACTCTGCAATCCCGAATTTTAGAAGGAGACTATATGAGTCAACCTTTAGAGTTAGATTCATGTCTCAGACAGCTCTTTGTCTGAGGATGGAAGCGTAGTTCTAGGACGACAGCGCAGCATGCTAGTGTCTCACAGGTGCACTAGCATCCGTACGGCTAGAGAACCGGAAAGATAGAAATTGCACTCAAAAGGAGGGACTACCATCCTAGTCTAGAGATGTTTAAAGTGATAAGACAAGATTAAGTAAAGAGAAATGCAGATATGAATATGATAAAGGAAATGTATTACCCCCAAGGTGATGAAGATGATCTCATACAATGCTCTCCTTGCCAACTTGCTCCAAGCTCTCTCCACCTACACACAATAAAGGGAGAAATTATTGGGGTTATATAGGGGTCTGCCTCAGCCAGACCCTTGTCTTGGTGTTTCCACCTCCATGGACAACCAAGTTTTGAATAGTAAATGATAAAGGAAAGAAACTACAAGCTACATAACACAAAACACAAGCAGTACATGATTTCTCAATCAAAAGAAAAAGGAGAGATTGTAGGAGCTTACCACCTTCCTCCAAAGCACTCAAGGCTCATGGAGGAGTGAACAAGAGGGACTCAATCCTTTGTTGCCAGAGTGTCTATCTTGTACTCGCCCTATTAGAGTGACAAAGTATTGGATTACTGTGATGGAGTGAATGGCTCTGCTGTAAAGCTTGGAAATAGATGCAAGATGGTGGAGAAAATGCTCAAATGATCTTGCAAACTTCTCTCGAACTTTTGCTTGGAAAAAGCTGTGCATGGAAGAGTGAAGATTATGAAGAGATGGGTGAAAAATGGCCATATTCGGGTCAGCCAGCCGAAGAGGGACGTTACTCTTCGACTTCCAATCAAAAATGTAATGCCTTTGCAATCTCCAGCCTTAGGAATCTACCAAGGATGTAAGCGCGTCGCGGAAGCATCCCCAATAGAAACGCCCCTACCAACACACAAAACAGGTGCCAAGTGGAATGCAAGCAGTGGGCTTAAGTGGAATTAAGCCTCCACTTTTGATTTTCTAAAGTGTTAAGGGTCAAAAGGGAATTTGTGTTAGGGGTAAAAATTCATGTTGATACACTACTGAAGCATATTGGCTCGTATCAATTCGTGTGGAAGTTAGTAGGTCTGGTTGACTAATTTTTTGTTTTACTAGTACTGGAGCCAACTTCATGAATGAATTATGTTGCAGATGTATGGAAATAAATTGGTTAAGTATTTTTGTATTTATACATCTTTGTTTGGGTCCTATCCAAGTTTTGGCCGACTGTTGTGGATACGCATTGCATATTATTCATGATTTGAGCTAACTGTTGTAATTATTTTTGTGTTCTATTGAAGCCGACAAAGTGTAATTGAATTCTATGTTGCAGATATATATATATATAAGTTCATCTGTATCATTTTGAAAGGAGTATGGAGTGTGTGTTGATGTGAATTGTGAGTTAGAGCAAATAAAAAGAGCGATAATGCATAGTTTCATTTGCACATAGAGAATTTGTGTTGCAAGTGTGAGCAGAATAGAGCATAAGTGCAGAATCAGTCTTCAAGACAGAAGATTGAATATTGTGCTTAACCGAAACTGTAATTAGACATATGTAGATGCTATTTTTCTTAGTTCAAACTCTCAGATGGTTTTAATCTGATTGTATTTTTTAGGCAGTGAGCCTTCCCTTTGAGCAGTGAGCTCTAGGTAGTGTGCCTCAATGCAAGTGCATTCCCCTTATTGTAAACCTCATTTGAGTATACCCAAATTAAATTGTGGATTGGCCATCCAGTGTGGTTTTTCCCCTAATATGTTTTCCACATAAAAATCCTTGTGTTATGGTGTTGTGTTCATTTGCTTCATTTTTAGGCATTATGGTTGAATATTGTTAATGCTTTGAAGATAAACGTTAATAAATTTAATTTTTGCACAACACTAATTCACCCCCCTCTCAGTGTAGCTTTTTTCCAATAGCCTAATGTAAACTTACCCATTTAGATGCATTGGAACAATTTGTTTGGTCACACGAGTTACAAAATGAAAGTTGCACCACTTTGCAACTTTACACTACTTGCATTTGACATGTTTTTCATCAAGTGAAAACTGGACACCACGGGAAAATGACTCAAAGATTAAAAAAAAACTGAGAGAGGTTATTATAGAGGGGCCCAACACAATCTCATAGGCTTAGACAGAGATTTTGTAAGCATCACGGTTTCTGAATAATAGCCCGTCAAAGATTGTTGTCCTTTTGCACTTTGTACCCTTAAAGGATCAAGTCGGTTGAACGTAGCTTGGAGTGATTCAACGTGTTTGGGTGTGAAAGAGAACCATTCCTAGCGTAAACATACCCATCTGGATATGTTGGAATAGTCTGTTTGGTCACATGAGTTGCAGAATGAAAGTTGCACCACTTTGCAACTTTACACTGCTTGCAATTGACACTTTTTCCATCAAGTCAAAATTGGACACCACAGAAAAATGACTCTGAGATAACAAAAACTGAGAGCTTGGTTATTTTAGAGGTGCCCTACATGATCCCAATGCCTCAAACGAAATGCATGTAACTGACACGGTATCCAGATAAGAGTCTATCAAAGATTGATGCCCTTTTGCAATTTGTGCTTTTAAGGGATTGTGTTGCATGAATTACAAATGTTTGAGGGCAGCAATAAATTTCAAAATTTGAGTAAATATCATTACAAATGTTTATGTGAATAGATGGTATGGTATATTGATATTGATATATAATCATTAGGTTGATTTGTTTTAATAAATGAAGTTGTTATAATAAGTTAGTCAATTGGTGCTAGTTATAATAGGGAGAGAATAAAAGAAGAAAAATAATGATTGGTAACCATCAATGGTTATTACACTCACTATATTAATAATATCATGTTTACAATAAAATGAGATTTATTTGGCTATCCTAATTCTTTTGTTTGTGCTACAATTGTCTAATTTGCTTCATACACTGTTCTAAAACCCAAGTGCTTGTACTTGTAGGCACAATGCTTTCTTAAAACTATCAAGTGGTAATACAAAATCATGAGAAAAAATATGATATTTACAATAAAATGAGATTTATTCAAGGATGCCTTAGGTGCTCCATTCTCACAGATCTTTTACAATGTCACTCATACATTTGAGATTCTCTTATAATGTCTACATCATAGGTGCTCATGATGATATTAACTTCAAATGAATAGCTTGAAATTCCCTCGCTAAGCTTCACATGCTCTTTTATAGTGGCTTCAAATCAGAATTGAGATTTGTCAAGATCATCAAAATAAGGATGTTGAATTCATTTTTTGGTTGAGATTCTCTTGGATGCTCATAAATCAGCATTTTCTATAAGGAGAGACCAATAAATTTTTAGTAGTTTACTTACAAATAGGCAAAGTAAAAGAAGAAAAAGAAAGAGCATCCAAAATTGAAATGAAATGAAAATAGACAAAAGGAACTTACAGACAACAAATCCACACCATTTGGTTCCAACTCAAGAATAGCAAGGCTTAAATCTTGATGCTTCCATCGAGCATAAGAATTTCAGTCTCTCAACTTAGTCACTTCTAGCCATACATCTTCATTGGGAGTTCCAATATACCTATTGCACACAACAACCTCTCATGAATAGAAAATGAATAGAATGTAACCAAAATATTACTTTCCAACCTTTTGGAAACTTGTAACCTATTTTAAAAATAACACAATTTAATCTTCCACTTAGTTTACTAATCTATTGAGAATATCCTACATCATTTTTTTTGCATATTTTTGAGAAAAAATAAAATACCATTGAACTTTGTATCCTTTTCCATAGTTCTAAACATAAAGTGTGCTACATTTGCAAGTCTAATAACTTCATCAATCACCTACATACATGATATAAACATTAGATGATAGAATTTGCATCATAGCATTGGCATCATACAAATTAATGTGCATACAAGTATAGATTAATAAGAACCAATGTGCATACTTACAAATTAATCCAATGAACCAGCTGAGTCTTCTCTACTCTTTATTGTGCCAAGTATTGTCTCATGGTCAAACTCATGGACCTTCCACAAGGTCTTATTTAAAGGTCTACCCCCATATTTGGTCAAATGAACATTGGATGCCATGACAAGGTTTGATTAATGAAGAATCTTTTGATGCATGTCAAAGTCCTAAAATAGCCAATATTTAACACTCTCATGCGGGTACCTTCTAAGCCACATTCTAGTAACAACAACTGAGCTTGTAGGGTATTTAATGTTTTGTCCATCTATAACTGGGGCCTCCAATTTCTTTTTGGCCTCAACACAATGACACAAGTAATAGTTTGTTCCCTCTTTGTTGTCTTCATCTGCAATAACTACATAAACATGCCCTGCATTGATATGTGTAGCAAATATCTTGAAATTAGTCGATATTACAAATACACTACAAAGTAAGATAACAATAGGAATTTCAACAACTATGTAAGTAGATATATTACCTGGTTGAACTAGATCTGATATGTGGTCAAAGTCAACCGATGAATCCATCTATGTTAGTTCCAATGTCGTCGAGGGGTAATACATGTGAAGTGGGCTAAGATAACTTAACGACCATTTCTCAACCCACTCCTTTGACTCACAATCATCCCAAGTTTGCATTGTACATGAAGAACAAAAGCATGCCATCTTTCATGTATTGATACTCCATGAACCTGCCATGATGCTAAGGAAAGAGTGTAGCTCACTCCATCATCTCAGTGTACAACAATTCTCATATGGTGCAATGTTAGTATCATCCATCAACCAAAAAAATCTATGAACTGAAGACGTACCTTCATTACTTGGAACCATCGAAGCATTACACCACATGGTGATTGATTTTGCATCTATCAACTTTGCATTGTCTTTATACTTTCACTCTTCTCGTGTTAATTCTCTTTTCACTCATGCTCCTACACCATCATGCTCCCCCTTTCCATGCCTAACCTCACAAAAGTTCAACATATGTTGAACATAAGTAATGACATGAATCCTGCTCAACCAATAGAACATGCATGAGTTCTTGAACTGTGTTGCATAATTATCTGACCATATTATATGTCAACCATATGATATGCCCCTCTGAGCCAAATCAATATAGAACAACTAGAAGCAACCTTGCACAAACTCTAGAGAATGTGTGTGATCATCACTAATATAAAAGTGATACTCCCTCAATACCTTTTCTTTGGTCCTTTGTAATATCAGCTGCATGAATGAATTCTATGTGCACAAATATCAAAACCTATGTGGATTTGTAATATTGTGACTACACCTCAAGCTATGGTTGGAGAGTGTAGTTCTCTGCAAAGTCGACCACTGAAACCATGATGCCAATTGGAAAGGTGTCCTTGCATAACTTGAATTTTTTGTCCAACCATCGGGCTCTATGGGTATGCCTTGCATACTCATACACGATATTGTCACTCCTATCTCTCTCCCCTCTACCCTTAACCCTCTACCCTTTACCCTTTACCCTTTACCCTTTACCCTTAAACCCTTAAACCCTCTACCCTCTATCTCTCTTCCACTCCTCTCCTCTCTCTCTCAAGACTCTCCCTCTCTCTCTCAAGAAAATCCCTCCTACCCCCTCTCCCTCTTTCAATTCTCTCTCTCACTCACTCACTATTATCTCTATCCCCTCTACCCTTAACCCTCTACCCTCTACCCTTAACCCTTAAACCCTCTACCCTCTACCCTTTATATCTCTCCCACTCACTCCTATCTATCTCCCCTCTACCCTTAACCCTCTACCCTTAAACCATTAAACCCTTAAACCCTCTACCCTCTATCTCTCTCCCACTCCCTCCCTCTC